>MU968359.1:59534684-59707184 GCA_034641835.2 Pinus albicaulis | reverse complement strand
CGAAGCAGAAATCCTGAGGAAGATTGTCTAAAACTTTCAGAGCTTGGTTCACAATATGTTCGGAGATATGATCTATGGAAGTTAGGTATTTTTTCAGGCTCCTAAACAGGTGATTATGGAATTTGTGCTATAACTTTTTTTCTACTGAGGTTCAGAATCTGAAATTTTTATGGTACGAAGCTGAAATCCTAAGGAAACTCTTCAAAAAAATTTAGAGCTTGGTTCGAAATATTTTTGGAGATATGATTTGTGGAAGGTAGTGCTTTTTCAGGCTCCTGAATTTCATCTAAAAAAGGTGATCGTGGGAAAAGTTCGATAACTCTCTCTCTGGGCATCGGATTGGAGTGCTGTAAAAATTGGTCACAAGTACACTGACTGCAGTTTCTTGGATATCAATTTCAGAGACAAAGGACAAAACAGTGACACGTGGCAAGTCGTACAAGTTCGCTCCATTGAACCAGTCCATAATTAGGTCATTGTGGGAGATTGGACACAACTTTGACTTGGAGAATCAAAATCAAGTCAAACCTGTGGAAATTGAAAGATAATTCATAGGGATACATCAGCACCAAAATTAAAATATTGAAGTGCTTCAATTACAGAGATAATTCAATTCAATATCGAGCTCCTCAAAGCAAGTAAAAGGTGTGTATTGTTTTTTGTATAAGTCTTGTTTGAAGAATCAGTTTGAAGTGATTCCAAGGGCCTATTGAGCATATATTTTAGTATTGGGTTCTGAAATTCCTCCTAAAAAGAATTCAACACCCATTAAGCCCTCATAAATCTATACTATGACGCATGAAGAGGAAGAATTGCAGGATGAGATATCAAAATTACGGTACCAAGTGCAACAAATTTCGATCTTACGAAGAGCAATTGAAGATGAAATAGATGGTTTAAAAGCAGAAATGGAGGCTAAGTTGGATGGTTTGAAGGATCAAATAATAGCAAATATGGATGATAAATTAGTGAAAGATCACATCAAGCATCAACAACAAGTTCTCCAACTCTCAAAGGATAACCCAACTTTGGTGCATAATCTAATGAAACAACAGGAAGATCAACATGACATCGAAAGAAGTTATGAAGCAGTCATAGAAACAAGAAATCGACAAGTACGATCAATTTCAGAGTATCTCAGCAAGTGGAAGAACTTTCCTATAGAATATTTCACATGGGAGGATGAGAATTTTATACAGAAGCATCAAGAAATAATCAAGCGTTGAGGACAACACTTGCTTGAAGGAGAGGGGCATGTTAAGTCCCTATATTAATAGTATAGCCCCTTATTATGTTAGTGTAGCCCCCCTTATTGTTATTATTGTACCCCTGTAACCCCCATATTGTTATTATTGTGCCCTTACATTATTATTGTTAGGTCGGCTAGGATTGCATTGTGGCCCCACTAGGATTATATTGTGGCCCCATGGACTCCTATATATAGAAGGAGGTTTTGTTCATTTGTATCATCCAAGAATTGTTCATTTATGTAATGTATTGGAGGTTTCCCCCTCGAAGTGGCTCATTTCTAAGGCGTTGATGTCTCTTTTCTTCTCTTTTTGGAGCTGGTTACACAACATTTAGTTTATTTTAGCACAGGCATTTCGTTGGCATATTGCAAACCTAGATACAAAGAAGAAAGTAAACAAGATCATAAAATTTCTCTCTTCTGAGACATATCTTACCTTTGGTTTGCATATTAACTCCCCACACTCTCACTGTAATGAGGGCCAATGATTTGGAATAATCGTGAATTTTTGAATGTGATCAGATGCGGAAGGCACTATTATGTTAGGAAATATTAAAACTTGAGTAGGTTGGAGTTCAATGGGAAATTGTCGTCATTGTTGGGAATGAGTAGATATGGCTTTAGTATACTATAACAACCTACTATGAGTGGAGGTCACTTCATTTATGGAGAATCTAAGAAGTCATTATTCAGTATTGAATACGATTTTATTTTTGGGGCATTGCAAGGAGTCATATATAATTATTCATTATGCAAGTACTTATAGATTTTGGAATATTGAAAGTGAAATGTAGGTATAGTTGGTAGAGATAGTATATCATAATAATAATCCTTATTTACAATTTAAGTTAAAATGGCTTATTACTACATGTGGTACCTGTAGTCCATGTGACACCACATGGTACTGCCATTTGTCATTCAGTTTGGCCAAATCAGGTCGCAAGTATCACATATTACATTGTCACATATGCCCTTTGTTCTGTTTTACTGGTGATTGAATTTTCCAACTAGGCATAACTAATAGGTTCATAGGAACAATTTCTATGTTCATTTTCAACTATAATTTCCATCTCGTCGTGGCATTTTCACAAAATGTCACAGAAGCATTGCTAATAATGTGTGACACATATTAAAGTTAAATAATGTATTGATATATAATAAGCATGAATGAAAGTCCACTCATACGATTAACAAAACCACTTTTGCGGGTAATTGTCAGTCTTTTCAACATTTAATTTGGAAAATTTATGCATGATCATGTCATCATGTTGCATGTTGTTCACATAATTTGAGTGTTAAATTACATTTACTCTGTAACTGTTGGAAAATTCAAAGTGAAGCTTATTATATCACCCTTCCTTAACCTTAATATTTTCTTGTGAACTTAGTTAGTCTTCTTGTGTTCTTTATTTATTCCTTTTCATCAAACAAATATCAAGAACGGAAATAATAACAATAAAGAACACATAAATTAGGCTCTCGGCCAATGAAAAACCCCTCCAAGGGGAAAACTCGGAAAACTCTTATCTTCTTATAGAATTTGTTTCTAATGAGACAACAAAGACCCAATCATATACCAAGTACTCCTCCAAGTACCAAGTTATCCCTTCCAACAAATTCTTCCTAGATCCAACACCAACCAGCTTCAAAATGCAACTTCGACCTCCTAGCTTCAATATTGCTACTTCGACTTCCAAATTTGGCCTTATTGCAGCTGCGACAAACCTAATCCAACTTCCTCTTGAGGCCTTCCTTGAGAAATATAGCTCCTTCCAAGGTCAACGAGGTCAAGATAGAGTGCTCTTCCTTCCAGCAACAAGAAACTACACTTCATCCTACTGCAACTCGCATCTATAATTTTGGCCTTTTTGGTAGCTCCATAAACCCTATTTTTCACATGTGTGAGAGAGATAGCCCAAAAACAGATTTTCCGTTGCCTTCTTGGATTCCTTTTGTCTTCTAGACCTTCATTCCTTCTTCCTTATCTCTTCTTTCCCTATATTGAACTTTTTCACTTGAGATTGAACTTCTTAGTGAGTGAGGGCCAAATGAGGTTGAACTTCTCCTTTATATACCCTTTCGAAGGGGTCGAATTCCCTCCATAGGTTGAATTGAAGTTATGAGGGCCGACTTCTACTTTTGGAGTTTCCAGGACTTTCTAGACTCAAAATAAAATCCTTTTCCAATTACATTTTTCCTAGAAGGGTCTTATAAAAATGATGTTTAGTCCTTCGAATCATGACAATAAATCGTATGACCTAACAAACCCTAAAAGCATGAAGAACATGATTTTACCCAAAATACCATCAATAATGAGCACGAAACCCATGCTTTATAATAATAAGCTTTTATTTTCTGCTTTTGTTTGCTACATAGGATACATATTGAAATGAGTAAAACAATTATGAAGACCAAAACTAGTTACATTTTCAACACTTCCTCTTAACTAGGGAGGTATTCATTATGGTAAAACCAGTACAACATCATTCTTAAACGGAAGAGTTCTCGTAAGAAGAGTTGGATTAATAAGCCAACTATAAGCATCATCATTATAATCAGCATTGTCTCTGAGGCCTAACTAGATAAGCTCTACTTCATTCAAGAGTACTATGTTGGGAGGCATTATGTTTGATAGCACACTACCTCTACAAAGAACATATCCCATCTGGATGTTCACAAGGCATGTCCTTTTAGGACTATTCTTATCTTGGATCTCCAATCCTATGTCCTCAAATAATATTGGTACTCTTCAACCACTCTTCTCTTGGATACATGACCTATCCTCAAAGAGTGTTGGTACCTTTCCTTTCTTGGATTTTATATCCTCGAGAAAACGACATATGCTTATCCAATCCTCTGCCATTATCTCTTTATTACCTGAATATGAGAATACACAAGTGATGTTCAATATCACTCCCTCTCAACTAGAGAGGATAACCATATTCCCTCTTATCCAAGGAATAGATCCTTGCTCCTATTTAAGGTGACTCCTTTTCTCCCTCTCAAATCTAGAGGATATTCCAAATTTCCTTTATATTTTGGAAGTCAATCACCACAAGCCTTATATCTTGTCTTCATAAGAGTATCAACTAACATTTCTCCATAGCTGATTGGATGCCTCTGTTCTCTGTGTCTCATTATATTTAGATTACTTCCTTTCAAGGTATCATGGAGCCATCTTCACTCTTCAATCAATAAGGGAATTTGGAGGTCTAAAATGGGCCTCATAAGGAAATTATAAAATAATACTGGAAATAATAAAATAATATTATATTACATCATCAAATTTTGGAGGGAAAAAAAGAAAAAACTATTTTTTCAACTAGTATTTTCAACTTATCTTCCTAAGGTTTTACTCAAATTTCAAGTGGTAGTACTTGTTGGATGCAAAATTCAATTCTTCATCCAATGAGTACCCATGTTGCATAGTTTCGATGGACCCTATTACATGAAAAATGTGAAATAAATGAAAAACGTGATTTAAATCATACTTTTCATGTATTTCTCATTTTTCCTATATCAGGGTCCATCAAAAGTATGAAACATGGGTAATCCTTGGATGAAGAATTAAATTTTGCTTCCAACGAGTACTACCGCTTGAAATTTGAGTAAAACCTTAAGAAGATAAGTTGAAAAGTAGTTTTTTAATCTTTTTACTTTTTTACCCCATGGCTGACATTATCATCTTGAATCCTATTGGTTATTATAAAGTTTATTTTGGTTGTACATTTTTCTTAGGAGGCCCATTTTAGACCTCATAAGTTCTCAAATTCTTGTGACACGATCCAAGTCATTTTTATTGTTCATCACTTTCATATTTGACATCGCAAATAAAGGCATAGCATTGAGCCTTTCCAAACATTAAGTTGATCATAGATTCCTCATGAAGGTGATTTCCTTTGACCGTCAAGTTATCTTCTCACACTGTTAGCTTTCAATACCAAGATGGACACATAATGACTTCACAATTACCAGGTATAGGATATTGAGCTTCCCTCAACAATCTCCATATATTTCCATTCACATAGTTGAACTCGCCTCAATTGTCATCATGTATTCCTCCAACATTATTCCAAGTAGAAAAATAATATGTTAACTATGTAACCAACAATAATTAAATCAGAACTACCACACCATAATGAATTTCTCGTTCCATAAACATCCTTAGGTCCATCTCCATTTGAATCTTTCTCCATGCATCGGAGTGCCCAAGGATCTAATTATATTACCAAGTTAGAACTTTTCTTCAGAGATTGTACTGGATGTTAATCATTATTCTACATAATCTAGAGAAACTATTAATTATTTATTTATTCTTGGGTAAGTCAAATTATTCCCTTTTAAACATCATATAATCATGTAAAGCGTGTTACAAGATTATGCACATATGAATCTTATCCAAGAGTTATTTTCAATATGAATTCATATGCTTATTATTCCATAATCTAGAAATGAGCCTACAACTCGGCTCATTTAATTCCTTCATCCCTTCAAAAGTATTTGTTAGCCTCCACAACGTCCCAAGTTTGATGAATGTATGCTGATAGAGGTAACCTCAAACCAAGCTTTCAGTTTGGTAGCTAGCCCTACCAAACCAGAGAGGGCTCTATCTATGATATCACAGCCAAAGGATTTGATTGGATGAGGAGTATATTTTAGGCTAGTTAGGTCAGCTCTAGGGTTTTGAAAGTTTGATAGTTTGATTGTTGGATCATGGAAGAAAACCAAGTAGCTAGGTCAAATGTATCAAAGGGTTACAGCTGCAAATATATAAAGGAGAAATGTAGCAATGCTTTAGTGATGGGCTTAGGGTTTTGTCAGTGTATGGTAGGGTTTGAAAGAGTGGAGAGGATATTAATGAGCATGCATCATGAATTCATTAAAACTTAAGGAAATAAACATGAAATTATGTTCCCAAAAAAAACAGAGCCACGAAATAATTATGCTTATCAAATGTTAGGAAGATCACTAAGGAAATCAAGGCATGGAAAGAGAATGTATATATCATTCATAAAATACTATAACATAGAAAGAAAAAAAAATCACTAACTCACTGCACATGAATTCCTAGATAATAGCTACAACTGTTCCTCTGAATTTCTAAATAAAAGTTGAAGCACAAGCTACAATGGTCTCAAACCTCTGATGTCCAACCATCAAAATGACTAAGAAAGGCATACATATAGATAAAATATCATTTCCCCTCACTTAGGGGTCGAATTCATGAGTTGTGGAGCTGATCACTTGATCCTCTCACCTAAAACCTAAATACTAGGGAGGTTTCTAACCTCTCCCCAAGATAGAAAAATTGATTCCTTTGACCATTTTTGACATTTACAAGCATGTATCTACCCTACTTTACTATTCACCTACCTAATTACACTTCATGACATCATTACATCATCATCATTCATCAATTACATGAGTAAAATTCAACATTGGTCAAACTGACTGTGCAAAGTCACATATTGGAGAAAACGCAGTGTGGTTGGGAGAATGGGATTTTGGAGGCCTTCTCGGTGTCCAAATGTTGATATGAAAGTTTTTGTGGAGATCCCTCAATGTATTATACATGATAGGCTCTTAAAACACTCAAAAAGGTTTCTTCTAGCCTTCCAAAACCTCAATCTCCCAAGGCTACTCAGAAAACACAGCGTGGCCTCCAAAAAGAGGGCAGAAAGGTCATTTTTTGGTGGTTTTTGAGCATTTTTACCCTCCAGAAGTTGATGACAAGGCTAATATGCTGACTAATATTGATGTATAGTCCAAGAGGAATCCACCCATGCAATAAATTCATATATTAGACCTCCCAAATAAAGCACAACGTGGGCCACGCTATGTTTCTGCCAGTGGGACTATTTTAAAAAATTGCCAAATTTCACCAAAATTCACAAAAATGCAAAATTTCTTCAAAAATTTTTCAAAATTTGTCCAGAAATGATAGATGAAGCTATGATATGGTGTGCTATGCTATTATATAATCATTAGCAAGTAGGTCTAACTTACCCTTGTCCTTTTGGTTGATTAGGGTTTTCTTCGGTTTTACTTGCAATTGTTTAACTTTGACTTTGCAAATTTGATTCCTTGTGTAGTAGTGGGTAGCCATATGCCTTTGAAACTTGTTGTCTATGTTGGCTTTTTCAAGGAGATTCTATAAGTGAAAATTCACTTTTTCAAGCCAGAACTCTCTTTTTTCATTTATTTCCATGGATATCCTTTCTTCAAATGTAAACTCTTCAACGGGTGGATTTTGTTCTCTTTCGTTCTGAAGTGCCCTTCGGAGACCCATGGTCCTTAGAATTTTCCTTGTCACCTGCCCTTCATGATTATCTGAATCTTCAATTTCAACCACTGCTTTTCCCTTTACATCTTGCATACTAGATTTAAATGATTCTTCTCTAGAAATAATTGCTTAACCTTCAATTGATTGTTCTCTTGCTCTAGGAAGGAAATTATGAAATTAGCCCTTTCCAAATTGTTCTTGAGTTCCATGATATGAGCATATTTCTCCTTGATGACCTGTTCTATGGTTTCATGCTCTTCACTAGCCTCCAAGTCCACTATATCAGTGTCATGATGGATGGGCTCCTCATGATGCAAAGATGCCTCATGATGGTGATCCTTGTTATGTTGATGTAGGCTTGGCCCCTTCCTAAATTTGTGGAGCAAACACAAGCCTTCTACCTCTTTGATATGTTTAAGTGACCTCAATCCTCCTCTTCACTAAAACTTTTCTAGATGAGCCAACCTCCATATGTTTAGACGGTACTGATGGTGCTGATGGTGAGCTAGGGCTAGTAGGCTGACTAACATAAGGAAAAAATACATGCGATTGCATGAAAGTTTCCCAAGTGATGTTCTTTTTTTCAAGCTGGTGTAAAAAAAATAATTTGATGAGACCATGGTGAAATAGGCTAACTTCATGATCACTTTTCCTATTTTGAACTTTTTCTGCCATCTTTGCCAAACTTTTGTTGAGGTAGTAGGGAAAATTGAGTGGTTTTATCCCTGTGAAATGCATGAGTAGTCTGACATGGTACCTCTATATTCTAGAAAATATTCCCTCACATGTGAAGTAATTCATTATGATCTTCGTCAGTGGTGTATAGTTCTCAAGGAGCTGCCCAATAGGAAAAACCTTCTTGATGTTGTTTTTATAGTGTCTTTTGAGGTAAGGCTTGTAGTTTTGGACCTCTAGGTATTGGTTCTTGAACTAATATTGTTAGTGTCAGTCAATTCTCACCATGATTGGGTATCCTTGTGGCCTTTTCTATTACATCATTTGATATAGTGAATTTAACTCCTGCAATCATGACCTTATGCTTTTTGAGATGAGTGGAAAACAAATTAGCCAATTTAGCATGGTATTTGACTCTTTCAACTTGCTCACAAAATGGAAGACACCCTACACTCTGAAAACATTGATTTTACAATGTTGAATACATTAGATCATGAGTGGTTATGGTTTCATATCTTGACATTTGGTCTCCCTTGTTGTAAGGCCTCTTATCTCCCTCCATATGTAATTTGCAAGGGGAAAACCCTAAATGTGAAAAACAAGGGAAGGGAAAAAGGGAGTAGGACAGAGAGGTTAGGAGAAGGAAATGGGGATGGGAAAAATTAGGGAAGTAGGGAAGGGTGTTATGAATATTTAGGAAGTGGAAAGGGAGGGAATTTGGTTGGGATTAGGCCTAGAGAAATTTAACACAGTCCTAGGTCTGGGAGACTGCCAAAAGCGCAGCATAAGGATAGTGGTGTGGTGTAGGGGCTAGGGTTTGGGTGTAGGGGCTTTATGGAGTGTCTTTGAGTGTAAGAAAAGACAAAATCACTATGGGAAGGTTAATTTGACTTGAAATTTTGAAAATAGAAGCTCTCCCACAAAACGCAGTGTGAGGCTTTATGGAGGAGTTACACCATGAAATCAAGGAAAACAAACTGAAATGGAGGCTTCCAAGGCTTAAACTTACTTGTTGAACCCTGAAAAATAGTTGAAGATCCTTTGCAAAGCCTTGGAAACTGAATTTTCTCCTCTTGGAAAGAAAACACAGCGTAGGAGGGAAAACGCGGCATGTTAGCTTGTGGTCACTTGTTTAGGGTCTTCTTGGATGCTGAAGTGTTGAGGTTGCCTTGGTAGGTGAGTGAAAGCTCTTATTTAATAGGATGAATGAGAAAATTGAATGAAATGGTCTTTTATATCTTGCAAGAGTCAATTATCTTCATAGTAGTGGGTTGGCCCACCACGTTCTTTTCTCTTTGTGTTTTGAACAATATGTAGCTTTGGAATGTTTTGTGTAGCTTAGGAACCTTTAGGACTTATTACATCTTATCAAACATAAATTACACTTTGAAACAAACTTTACTGAGAAAAACCCCTATTACTACTCCTTCATTTTCCAGATTTATTAATGAAATGATTGATTTTTGTGACTTAAATGCTAATGACCTAATGGTGACACTGAGCTGAATGAGACTCATGGTTACCTGAATGAGATGAAAATGATGACTTTGTAATGATGACTCATCCAACTGAGAGATGGAAATGACTATCACAAAAAGTTTTTTTTTAATGGATTAGTAATTGACCTAGACACCACTAGCCAGTGACCAAATTTTTATTTGAAGACCTACTGAAACCATAAAAATTTGACTCGACACCCTAAAAAACTCTTTGAAAGAGCCCATTTGATCACTGGTGATAGGTAGAACTGACTGACACTAACAATATTATTTCCATATTATATTGAATGTATACTAACCTTGCTATAATGCTTCTCCAAAGAACCCCCCAAGATGATGGTTCTTATAGGATCATGATTATCCACCTTAACAAGATGATTGCCTCTAACATAATGTTAGATAATGCCTGGATGAATAATATCCAAAACGGTCTATTTATCTACTACATGATTTCTATAAATAAAATTAACCAAGTAGACTCTACATATGCTAATACCACATGATTCTTTCTATGATGTTATGAAAAATCAAGATTCCTTTTAAAAATAAACAACAATGCATGCTATATTAAAGGAAAGATTAATCATGATAAAGAACTTGACAAACAGTGTGCCTTATTCAATAGTAAATATCTTTCACATCTTCTTTCTTTGGATTCTTCTCGGGTTCTCATGTTTCCTCATCTATGTGAGCCTTGCTTCTTTCCTTTCTCTTGTTGTTATGTTGGCTTGCACAATCCATCTTAAAGTGTCCATATTTGTTGCACTTAAAGCATTGAACCTTGGACATGTATTTCTTCCTGGACTTCCCAAATTTTCCTTCCTTCAGCTTCTTGACTCGAGCTAGAAAGGCTTGAGACTGCTCATCTCATCCAATGTCATCTTTTACCTTGATCCTTTATTCTTTCAAAACACATTGTGCCCAAAACTCATCAAAGGGAGTTTAATATTTCTTAGAGGATATGTTTGTTGAAAAGCTGCTCCATTCTGGTGCCAATGCATTTAATATACAGATTGTCATTTCTGAATCAAAAATGGTCTCTCCAATCCCCTGCAAGTGATATCTTAATCGAGATATCTTCATTATAAAGGATACCATGGCCTCATACTTTTATTTCTTCATTTTGTATAATTTATTCCACAAAGACATATTTTGTCTCGATGTACTTACAGAGTACAAGTTCACTAGCTTGTCATACATAGCCTTGGAAATTTTTGAATTTGCAACAAATGTAACAAGATGATCCTTAATTGATTCAACTATTATCCTTTGTGCCCTACTTCCCCTTTCTTGTACTGTGCTAGTTCTTGAGTCTTGCCTTTGCTAGGTTCAGAGATTTCCCCAGTTACATATTCCATTACCTCATGCTCTATCAGTGTCAGGTCAGTCCTTTTCTTCCATCCTAGGTAATTTAATGCTCCAATGAGCTTATTAGTCTCCTTGTAGAAAGAACCCATATGACCAGTAGATACAAAAATAGAGTAATAATATAATCATTGCTTGATAACCAAGATTCTCCTCTTCCTTGATCGTGTCTTCAAATTTTCTTGATGCCCTCGTGACCTTTGAATAAACTTCAACAATGTCATTGAAAGATGTTTCCTAGGATTCCTCCAACAAAATATTTCAACGGTGATGAATGATACCAATATCCTTTTGATGCTTCCTTCAAATATGTCTTTCAATGAGCCTTTAGATAGATCTCCTTATCTCCAGAGACAACCTTTCTTGTAGTTTTCGTCTAAAGCCCTCCATTGATGAGAACTTGATGTAGCCTTGATCATGTTCAATGTAGAAACCTTATTTCCAGATCAATAGGTCTTCTACTTCTTTTCTTCCACAAATCATTTCCCTTTGAAAAGAAAACCCCTATTTTTGTCCACAAGATGATCCTTCCAGTTGCCTTCTTATTCACCTTAGCTCTGATACCATGTTGGAAAATTCAAAGTGGCAGCTTATTATATCAATTTTCCTTAACCTTAATATTTGCTTATGAACTTAGTTAGTCTTATTGTGTTCTTTATTTAGATATTTTGATCACATAAATATCAAGAACATATAGAATAACAATATAGGTCACAAAATTAGGCTCTCAACTAGGGAAAAACCCCTCCAAGGGGAAAACCCGGAAAACTCTTCTCTTCTTATAAAATCTACTTCCAATGAGACAACAAAGACTCAATTCTATACCAAGTCCTCCTCCAAGTACCAAGTCAGCCCTTCCACCAAGTCCTTCCTTGATCTAGCACCAACCAACTTCAAACTGCAACTTTGACATGTCAACTTCAATACCACTACTTCCACCTGCAACTTTGGCCATGTTGTAGCTGCAAAAACCCTAATCCAACTTCCTCTTGAGATCTTCCTTGAGAGAGAAAACTCCTTCCAAGGTCAACGAGGTCAATACAAATTATTCTTCCTTCCAGCAACAAGATACTGCACTTCATCCTATTGCAACTCGGATTTGCAATTTTGGCCTTTTATGTAGTTGCAGAAACCTTAGTTTTCGCACATGTGAGAGAGGGAGAGCCCAAAAACAGATCTTTCCTTGTCTTCTTGGATTCCTTTTGTCTTTTAGACATTCAATCCCTCTTCCTTGTCTCTTCTTGCCCTAGATTGAACTTGTTCTCTTTTGATCGAACTTCTTGGTCAGATAGTGCCAAATGAGGTCGAAGTGCTCCTTTATATAGCCTTTCCAAGGAGTTGATATCCCTCCTTTCAGTCGACTTGTACTTTTGGAGTTTCCAGTAGTTTTCTAGACTCAAAATAAATTCATTTTCCAATTACATTTTGCCAAGGAGGGTCTTATAAACATGATGTTGACTCCTTTGACTCATGACAATAAATCCTATGACCTAACAAACCCTAGAAGCATGAAGAAGGTAATTTTACCTAGAATACCATCAACAATGAGCATGAAACCCATGCTTTGTAATAATAAACATTTTTTCTTCTTCGTTTGTTTGTTACATAGGATACATATTGAAATCAGTACAACAATTATGAAGAACAAAACTAGTTACATTTTAATAGAAGCGTTAAATAATAGATACATATTGAAATGAGTACAACAATTATCAAGAACAAAACAAGAGAAACGCTAAATAATGGCTAATTTTTGAAATTATCAATAACAATTGTAGTTGCAAATTATATTTATAATTAAATTCTTTAATTATTTGTATACTCGAGATCCACGCCCTATTATATCTATAATTAAATTATTTAATTATTTGTATACTCAAGATCCAGGCCCTTAAATCTTTACGAAGGATCAAGTCATCGGGAAACAAATCAAGAAATTACAGAGACCTCATCAGTTGGCAGCGGAAGATTCGGACGATAAAAATCCAAATATGAATATGTTCTCCGATATTGTCATTACAAGGGTAGACATTGGCATATGTTCTTGGTATTGCAGTTATACGTTGCTCAAGGAAGAAGCAGAGGGATATTCTAAGGAAACGTATCCAAGTTAACCCATCCGTGAGACCGCCCCCCCCCTTCCACGATGTGGCAAGGTCAAATTTGCGTAGGGTTGTTGCAAGTCCCAAAATTATTCCATATACAAATATGATTCAATGGGTTGTAGATCATGTAAACGTGTGTATGTGTTCCACGTGCAGTGTTGAAGGTGTAAACGTGTGTATCTATCTTTATGCTATGTATAAACTTCTTGAACCCCAATTGCACTATAATGTCAAATTCAGCATTATAATATTCTTGTTTGAAGGCAAAAACCTTTTACAGCATGTGCCATGAGGTTTTCCACTTTTGTCCAGAATTCCCTTCCCATTAAATCAAAGATTTCCTCAAGACTGAAAACATTCCTCCCATAAACTCTCCAAAAAACTCCATTAAACACTACATAATAACAAAACATATAACCAGATTAAAATTTAAAAGACATTACGGATCCTCCCTAACTGGAGAGACCTGCACTCTGTTATCATCTGTGATGGGATGCTCGTGCCTCTCTCCTGTATCATCGACATTGGTGCGATCCTCCTCCATCTGCTAACTCCTGATTGTCGTCATTTGCCTGAATGAACGCTATACCATTTTCTTCCATCCTCCTCCCGAAACTCCAAAATACATACGTTCCATATTTCTCCAACAACTCCAGCAAATGAGAGAGCAACTCATTTTTTCTATCAATAGCATCTCCGCATTGCGAGAAGTCAGGGTGATGCCCCTGCCCATGTGAACGTCGAGATCCTCACTAACTTAACCCTCAATCCTTTCCATTTCTGCTTGTATTTACGACTCAACGCGATGAAGAATTGATGACATAAGCTCCTAAGTGCTCCATATATAGTGGCGATTCTCCCGCATTCTCGTAACCTGCCACATTGAAGGTTGTTGCATTCACCAAATCCACTTGCATCGGGTCCATTAAGAACTGACCACAAAACCTCTACGTTTCGAAGCATTATGGTTTCACACATTTTAATTGCCCCATTAATAAAATATTGGTTGATCTATCTGTCCGGCCTCATCTCCAAGCTTACATCACTGCTCCACGTGACCATGAAAGCACGATTCTCTAAGTTAATATGAAACTTTGGAATCTGGGTCAAAAAAATTTAAGAAATCTTACAGTGTTTGAATCATGATTTTGATAGTGGAAATGAATTCAGCACCATCAAAAACCTCTAAAGCACCCAAGATATTAAAGTTTGATACTTGCCGGATTTTCTTTAAATCTTACTGGAATTTCCATGATTTTCAGGGCAAAAAAACTGTCTAGTTAGACTATGGCAAAAAGAAATTTGATTCTGATCCCTAGCTTAATGCTCCTGGGAACCAAAATTATTTACGACTGCTTACTCAACATTAAGGGAGTGGTTTTAATATTATTTCCTCATTGTCTGCCTTTAATTCCTCGAGATTTAATAGCACTCAAGAGTTTTCCATGAAGTCACCTTCCTCATTCAAATGTATTTTAATATCATAAATCTATATTTTCAAATTGCTCAATTAATAGTTTGATATGGTGCAAGCTGGGGAGAGCCATGGGTCATCTTTCTTACGACACTTGATCACTTGTTGGATGAAAATCTTGGAGTTCCCAAAGACATTCAGTTTTCAAAGTCTAATGACTAAAATCAATTCCAATCTTTTCCATAATTCCATATATTCTACCTAATTATTTGTGGACACCCATAGGTTCTAGGTGACTTTCAACATTCTTTTTTCATTGGGGTGAAGAACAACCCATCTCGCTCTTACCTCCTCGAATTCATTAACGATTTTTACCAAAAAGGAATGGGTTTTCTTCATTGAGGTGAATAAAAATTCATCTCGCTCTTCCCTCCCCGAATTCATTAATGATTTTTACCAAAATGGAATGGGTTGTATTTGGAGAAAGGATGCATGAATTAATTAAGGCATGGACAAAAGTGACTAGAAATTTAAAGAGGAACCTTTTGAATAATATGTGGTTTCTGCACTAAGTTCTAGTCTATCTTTTGTAGTTGTGATGCTCTGTAGGCCTTTTGGAAGAAGAATGTTACACATTCTCCTTTGGACTTAGTTTCCCTTATACAAAGAGTTTTTGAAGAATTATATTTCAATTTGGCTAAGATATTAAGTGAAAACATATGCAAGAAAGTTCAAAGTTTTAGAGCCTCCAAAACTGAAAAATACAATCCTCCATTTTACTTGTTCACGTAGATTATGGGCGCCATTTGTTTTTCAATTTTGTTCCCTACTATGGGTGTGAAATGCTCCCCCTTAATCCCATTCCCTATTCATATTTACAATTCAAATGTATGGGAAGAAAACTGTGGTGATGATTTCTACTCAATTTTCATTTTGTCATTATTCCTATTCATAAGAAGTTGTTCAAATGCTAAATGCTAGGCTTGCTCCAATTAGTGAGTGGTACTTTGAAGAAAATTTTTTATGTTGGGAATTTATGGTTTTCAAGGACCGATGCATACTTTACCCTTGTTTGTTCCCAATAGGTTAATTTTCAAAGAAGTAGGTTACCAGACAGTTGGAACCAGTATTGCTTCTGATTTGCACATGAAACTCGAAAAGAATTTGGCCTAGTTTTCCCATAATATTTTGGCATATATAGCCTAGAAAAAATCAAGACAAGAAATAATTACTCACTTTCAATGTTATCAAATTAGCCCAAATTCCTTTAAAATTTCATGTCCCTTTAATGATTGTATCATTTCATTATGTTGCAGTTTATCATAAAAAAATATGTCCACACAATATTGCCCCTATGATAACATGTTTCATAGAGTTTAGTTCTATGAGGAAGCCTATTAGAAAACTCAATAACTTCCTCCCATTCAATATTATCTTTTACTAACATTCAGAGAAGAAAGAAAAGCATCTTTGCCTCTGATTTTGCAACAATCAACTGGTATGACCCATGTTGCAGGGACTTTGTCATCTAGGGCTGATGTTGTAATTCTAGATGATGAATTAGGGGATTTTGAGATTCCCAACATGTTGTAGATTTCCTTCAAAAATATTCTTATTTGTTCAGATTAGTTGACTACATTGCTTGAAGTCAACCATGATGCCACAATCAAAGGATCATCTCTTTACATCTACACGTTCTACACAATAATGTTGACCATATGCCCACATTGTTGGATATTTCCTTGCCTATGAAAGACCATTTATTTTAGTTAAAGCAAATATAATAACGAATATTAAAATACTTAATAGTGCCAAAACTGTAAGGAAACAACGTTCTACAAAATTCCAACTGTACCTTTCTTTCACATTCTTTAGACATGTTGATTTCATCTTTTGTTATGTTTGAATCTATACCTGTATCTTCTATTTGATTTTGATTTTTTTCAATAACCCATTCTAGTGTGCAATATTGGCCTCATTCCCCTTGTAGATCAATAGGAAACGGGGAATTCCTTGTGTTCAATATCCAAAATTGTCTCCTTGCTTCTAAAACTTCTATCTTTTTATCATACAAATCAATACATTTGTTCATAAAATCCATGTGGTACAGAATGAATTTGTAGAGTATAGCATTTTAGTCTACACCTATTACATGTCAACATGTTTATTTCAAACTCCAAAGGCCGTGTTGTTAATTTGAAAAATAAATTACAGAGGAAATTAATGATTTCAATAAAAACAACCACAACGATCATGAGTTTACTTACTAATTTAGAAGAAAAAAAACACAATGAGATTGTGGTTTTTCTCCATCAATAATAACTAATTCTCGTTCTTCATCCCATAAGCATGGCCCATCCTCGAAATCCTTACCAAGGAATTCACATAGGAAGAAAAATGCTTCATTCAATACATACCCTTTAGCCATGCAACCCTCTGTATGTGCCTTTTGTCATACATATATTTTAGATTTTTCATATACCTCTCAAAGAAAAACATCCACCTCGTCGAAACGATACCTGCCAATTCAATGTCATCAACTAGGTGTATAAGTAAAGGGGCCTGTAGGTCCATGAATCTTGTAGGGAGCTCCTTCTCAAATAAACACACAATTTCTGCAATTTACTTCTTCCATTTTGGCACTTCACATTCATGGATCTCCTTGGATGTCACCCACCTAATATAATAATAGTAAATTAGTATGAACCTTTAGGCAAAAATTAAAATGCAATATGATATCTCTATGTCTCTCACACATGAACATTCCATATCACATACCTTGCAAATTCTGACAATCAACTTATGGCATTCCTCAATTCACAGATAAGACATGAATTCCCCCTAATTGCCAATGGCATGATATGTTGTCAAAAACATTAATCAAAGGTCATTAGTTATTTTTATCATACAATATAATATCATAATATATTTAGTACCTAATCATTTTTACCAATAAATGTAAATGATGATATATAACACCTTCATAAAATTATGAGAATCATGTGTTTTAAATCCTATGATATGTCCATCAACTATAAAAGATTTATCTAATGATGACCCATAGCCAATAGGTGTCCTTATTGAACGTATCCAATTTTTTAGTTGGTCTAGCTCTTTATTTTTCAAAATCCATGGAGCTTCTGCATATTTTTCATTTTCCATGTTAGGCCACAAATTTCTTCTATTAAATTTTTTACGCGAAAGAGAAATATCTCTCCTCGAACACAAATTGTCCTTATCTTTGCTTACTATATGTCAAAATATTGAATCCGGAACATTTTTTAAGATGTGCATTGGATTTAATGGGTGAGATATTATATATCCTTCCAGTATGGGAGCTCGTAAAATATGGATTTCCTTTTCATCCCTTCTGGCATCTTAATTACAACTTGTTATGGTTATTCAATATAATCACCCCCATCAAAAAAATCATGTAAAGCTTTCAATTCAACATCTTCATACTTCTTAAGCCAATCAGTTGGACCCATACTTCTTATGGTGGTTCCTAAACCTATGATCTGGTGCTAGAAAAACCATGTTGTTTTCATAAACAAAATTATGTAGATATTTAGAATATCACACTTGAAATTGTTCTGCACATATTGAACATGCAAATATCCCCTTTGTTTGAGGTCATGCAATTCAATAATTAAGGTTAATAACATCAAAATAATAATATAAAACTAAGTATGAAAGTTGGTACGACAATAAATTATGAGTGTAAATATGTAAAAAAAATTATCTTACACAAACAAACACCAAGTACTAGGAAATCATGAATAGTCCAACATAGCACACCATACAACATGAAGGACCTATTTGATGGAGTATGTGATATGTCATACATTCTTATGCCTTTCCATAGCAGTTTCATCTCATCAATAAAAAGGCGCAAGATAAACATTCATGTTTTTAACTTGATGTTTTCCTAGAACAAGAGAGTCAGCATAACGTGCTTCTTTCTAACATTCATCCATGTGGGAATATTGTATATTATAAATCCAACTGGCCAAACACTATAATTTGAGTTCATGAAAGAGAATGGGCACACTCCATGAATTGCAAGACAAACCCTGTTACTATAGAATTCATCTTTAAATTTTCTTGGCCATTTTTCCTCTATGTGTTTCAATGCTTTCGAGTCGGGCGGAATTCACATGAATCCATATTTACTGCTATTCTTTGCATTCCATTCCATCAATTGTGTAAGTGACTTGTAAAGAAACCTTCATTGATGTCTAGGTGTAATTTTCATGTGATGTAAAACTTTATTTGGAACTGTAGGACCTTGTGTATTTGTACGATATCTCTTCTTTTCATACAGGGCATTCTACCTTGTATTGATATTCATATCTATATAAAATGAAATCATTTTTACATGAATTAATTTTCTTATATTCAATCCCCAACTCAACCAACAAATGATGTGCCTCTCTACAAGTTGATGGCAGACATTCTCTTCAGGAAATATTTTAGTTTTTAGTGCATATAATATTGCCAAAGATTAGATCAACTGAATGTGTGACTTATGATGAACATGTTTGATATGTAAATATATATTATGACTATTCATATACAATATATGGTTTTAAAATTCCCTTAAAGAAATATAAATGAAATTGATGAATGTTTACAAATTACATACACCAATTGACAATGCATTGTAAGAAAAAGATTTCAACTCACTTTAGTAGCATGGTGAATCCTTTGTCTGGCCAACCAAATAGTGACTTAATTTCTAACAATATTAATGTGCATGTCATTTTTTAGGTTATATTTTCACCCGATTTGAACATGAGTTTCTTTGTTGCTTGCTTGATGGAGTCTTTCAAGTTGTTATCATCATCGTTACGTTGGTGGTAATTACCTTTGTTGTCATCGTTACTGTCAACCATATGATCATTATTGTCATCATTGTTTCCATCCCCAAATAAACTTGTAAGCTTTTAATTAAATCCTTATTCATGCACTGCATTTTCACTATCATGATCATCATCATTAAGGCTAGGTGGCATGTCATAAGTGTGTGTTAATCTCATCAATTGTTCAAATTTCTGAGGTGGTAGAGTTCTCTTTAAATATTCTCTTTTCGCCTTGGTGTGGTTTAAAGGATGGTTTGGATCATCCCGTCCAAATCTCAATAACTCAGTTGGATCTTAGGTATTAGTATTCGTTCTTTCATCATCATATTCTACCTATCGACAAATACAACCATTATTTAATGTTTGGTAATAATTGGATAAATCATAAATGTATCCATTTCAAAGAAATATAATCAAATATCACTGAACAAATCTCCTCCCATGTACTATATTCTTGACCAACCTATTCGTTAGTGAAATTATTTGTTGTGTCGGGAGGATCCATTGTCATATCCTATTTCACCCACTGTGTTCTTTGTGATTTAACAGTTTTAGTTCCACACCCACGTACATATGTTTTTTTTTTTTTTTTTGCTAGTTGAATTCTTAGGCTATGCACTTGCTCCAATATCCATATGAAATATCAACACCTCCCACATCTACCCAAGTAACCGGCCAACCAGGGTAAACATGTGACAAGAGGCTACTATGATTTGATTCAACTCCCCATGTACAGTTAAGGAAGTGGAACCGAAAAAACACAATCAATCTGACCTTCTATGATTGCAACAGAACCCCAAAGAGCCATCTAACCCTTCCAAGTGACAAACCCCCAAGACAACCTGACATTTTGCTGCATTTAAGCCTAAATCACTCCCTAGACATATGCATTCATGCAACTAGGACTCTCAAGTCACTCCCACAATAAGGCATGCCTATGATTGGGGACTTTTCCAGGTAGTTATGTGCTAGTGACTCTGTATTTTGTGCCACTTTTTCAAGGACATGACTCAGGCCACTGCCTAGAACTCCTTGAAACTTCCATAAATTAAAAATAACATTGAAACAATGATATGAATGCAAATACTTGAACAAGGAATTGACTAGACCCCTGCTATCCATGACAGACATTTCGTCAAACATGTCACAAATATGCATTCTAAAGGTCATAATAATAGATATAAGATTAGGGGTCTTATACTTATCTGAGAATTGCTAAGAAGCATTGATGACTTATCGCATTAGCTACATTATCATATATTAGGTCATATATTCATTTCTCATTCATTTATAAATCAAAACAATATGAGAGCCATACATTTTCAGTCATAAAACATACTCATAACTAATATATAAACAACATAAATAATCAGGATACAACAACCATAAATTCCACATATGAACCAGTATATTTGCACATAAAAAACCAAGTAAATGAACTCTTATTAATGAATGCAAAATCCAACCCAGTAAACGACTACTGCGTTCAACCCGGCCATAGATTGGTTGAGCCAAACCTCTCTTTATCCAATCACCCATGTGTCATATTCCAAGCAGGAACGTGGGACTCAAACCAAAAGAACCAACTAGGGCTTTCTGAGGCTAAACCACCTCACCCTCATCAATAGAACCAGGCTTTACCACAGCCATCACCAGATCATTAGGCCATAAACAAGCATGGATGCCACCGTATTTCTCCGCCTACACCGTGAGGAATTTTCTTGTATCCTAGTCTCTAGGATTTACTGCAACCCACAGTCCAATCCAGGGATAACTAGGCCATAACAGAGACAACAATCTCTAGGCTTTACCACAATCCACACTAGATCATTAGGCCCTAACCGAGTCCCACCCTCTCAGATTTACTGTATATCCCATCCCAAGATTCCTAAGCATAATGGAGAGCACCCACCTCTATCTTTACTGTATATCTCGCCATTCACTGGTCGAGGATTCCTAGGCCCATTGAGGCACATAATACCTATATTTACTGCAACCCATAGTCTGGTTCAGGGGTTACTAGGTCAGTGGTTTTACTACAATACATAGTCTGGTTCAAGAATTACTATTCCATGTGTTCTTTCATTCAGAGATCCACCTCACTTAGTTTCCAAACCATACAGAAATCTAGCTCAACAAAAACATGAGAACCCCATCACACTATAACTATCCAAAAATGGAAAGGTAAGGTTGAATAACATTGCCACACCTCGAAAAACCCATGCCAATGACAATAAGAGAACCAAAAACACACATGCATAACCATGCATGCCAAATCTAGCAAGGAAATCACACATGTAAATCGATACCTGCAAGTAAATTTGATGTAGTTGCTTGATCCTGCTCTTCCTTGCTTGATCTTTTCTTACTATTTTCCCTCTTTTCATTTCTTGACCCAAAGCTGAAGTGTTCCAAGAAAATTCTAAGTATCCAAGAGTGTGAGAGAGAGAGCTCCAAAACTAAACTTACCAAAAAGCCATGAACAAATCCTCAAAAGCCTTTTTATTAATGTGGCCTCTAATTTCTTCATTTTCCATTATTTTCCTTCGTTTTCCTCCTCACATGCAACTTGTGACATTTCACCTTTCTTTTCTCCTAATTTCCATTATTTTCATTAATAATTCCCAAAAATGTCATTTTGTCTTGCTAAAGCCTTTGCCATTGCCTTTTCCAATTTTCTTAGCCATAATAACTTAAATGAACATGCGCACTAGGATGTTTTTCCCAACGTTCATCTTGGAATGGGTGTCCCATAACCGCGGTTATAATTTTTCCTTTATCAACTTCTATTACATGGAATTTTCACCAGGGCTGTTAAAAACCCTCCCCCTTGGGGGAACACTGTCCTCAGTGTTCAATGACACCTACAACCAACAATACTGTTGAAAGAAAAACATATTTCCCATGGAGATTTATAACACAAATTGTTGCAATATTTACAATGATCAACCTATTGAGAAGCAAACCAACATGATAAACATAATGACATGATACCCATACCACTTATTGGAGATTTATAGCACAACTCATGGTGATATTTGCATCCATATACATATGTACATGTAACAAACATCATACCAAATCATATACCAAAACACATATCAATAAGGGGGGCTACACTAACATAAGGGGGGCTACACAATGACATCAAGATTAGCCCCCCTTATGTTAAGTCCCTATATTAATAGTGTAGCCCCCTTATTGTCATTATGTTACTGATGTTGCTTTCTTCTTACCTTGCAAGATTATATGTTATCCATTGTCATCCAAATATTCAATGGATTTTTCATAACAATCCACTTTGGTCGTATGAAGATATAGCTAGTCCATTCATATGGTAATCCAACTCTATGACCCCAATGGTAATACATTCAAATGTGCTTATATAGGCATACCATTAAACTCAAATGCACAAGCTCTTACCCAATGATGAACTCTCTTCTTGGTACCTGTAGCCAACTGCACTAACCAATATTCTACATGCACTTCTTTATTCAAACCACACTTATCCACCAATTCAGGGTTAACATAACTATAATTAGATCCAGGGTCAACCAAAATAGAAACAACTTGATCACAAAGCTTACCGTTCAACTCAATTGTAGATGCCTGATGATTTTCCTTCATGTTATCCAACGATGCATAGATACGAGAAATGTTGTGCCCAACATCCCCAATAGTATGTGCCTCTTGTGCACTATAGATCTTAGGCCTACCACCATGATTTTACATACAATCCCTTTCAATATGCTCCTTACCACATGTCCAACACTCCAACCGTCATGTACGATCACCTTTATTTCATTGTTGTGACCCCTGTCCCTGTCTAGCTACATTTAACTTCTTATGTCGTGCAACATTATCTTTCTCTTTTGTATTCTAAGGTCTGGTTATTTTCAGATTCCATTTACCTTTAACTTTATCTTTCCCTTTCCATCCTTGTTGAGATTCATTTTTATGCTTTGACTGCTCATATCAGTGCTTCATTTTCCTAATAACTTCCTCAAGTGATCGAGGCTCATCATACTCAATCTGATCTATAAATGCTAATGGAAATCCACCAACAAATCTATGAACTTTAGCCTTTTCATCTTTAAGGTACGGTATATACCTCAATAGCTCTAAGAACTTAGTCTAATACTCCTCATCTATCATTGATCCCATTATAAGCTTAGAGAATTTCTTGGATTTACTACTATTATACCTTTATGATGTACTTCCTTTTGAAGAGTCTTTTGAATTCATGCCAACTCAACTCTTGTATCCTAATGTCTCTGACCCACTTTACATCTTCCCACCATATATCTACTTTCCCTTTGAGACCGAAGATAACTATTTTTGACTTCATATTCTTTGTGTACTCATGTAGTTCAAAAAACTTATTCATGCCAAGTAACCAAGCTTTTCGATCCAACGACTTCTTCAACTCTCCATAAAAAGTGGGTGGCTTCACTTTCTTAAACTCATCTGATAAGTATCCCCTATCACTCCTCCTGTAAGAGTGATAACTATGACGATCATAGTGCCTGTCAGAAACAAGGATGGATGCCACCATATTTCTCCACCTACACCATGAGGAATTTTCGTGTCTCCTAATCTATATGCTTTACCGCAATACACGATCTGATCCAAGGATCACTAGGCCATAACCGAGACACCAGTATCTATGATTTACCGCAATCCACACCGGATCACTAAACCCTAACCGAGACTCCACCCTCTAGGCTTTACCGTATATCCCATCTCAGGATTCCTAGGCCCAATGGAGAGCACCCACCTCTATAATTTACTGTATATCCCGCCATTCACCGTTTGAGGATTTCTAGGCCCACCAAGGAACATGATACCTAGATTACCACAACCTATAGTCCAGTTTAGGGGTTACTAGGCTAGTGGCTTTACTGCAATCCATAGTCTGGTTCAGGGATTACTAAGTCATGTGTTAATTCATTCAGAGATCCACCTCACTCAGTTTCAAATCCATCTGGAAATCCAACTCAAACAAAACAGGGGAACCCCATCACACCATGGCTATCCGGAAATGGAAAGGCAAGGTTGAAGAACACTATCACACCTAGAAAAATCCATGCCAATGACAACAAAAGAACGAAGAACACACATGCATAGCCATGAATGCCAAATCTAGCAAGGAAATCACACATGAAAATAAATACCTGCAAGTAAACTCGTTGTAGTTGCTTGATCCTGATCTTCCTTGCTTGATATTTTCTTCCTCTTTGCCTTATTTTCCTTTCTTGATCCAAAGATAAAGTGCTCCAAGAAAAATCTAAGTATCTAAAGGTGTGAGAGAGAGTTCCAAAATTAAACTGATCCTCAAAAGCATTTTTAGTAATGTGGCCTCTATTTTCTTCATTTTCCATTATTTTCCTTCATTTTCCTCCTCACATGCAACATGTGACCTTTCACCGTGTGTTTTTCCTAATTTCCATTATTTTCGTAAATAAATTGTGAAAATGCTATTTTGCCTTTCCCAAGCCTTTGCCATTTCCTTTGCCAATTTCCTTAGCCATAATAACTTAAATGAACATCCACACTGAGATTTTTTTCCCAACATTCAGCTTGGCATAAGAGTCGCATAACCGTGGTTCTTATTTTTCCTATATTAACTTTTATTACATGGAATTTTCATTAGGGTTGTTACAATTAATTTATTTGAAGATTAGATAATACACTATAAATTCTAATAATAATGTGAAAAAGGATGGGCGTATCACAAAATTATTCCTAAGTTAAGTTAAAATTTGAATACCTGATGTCCTGTGACATCTATTGTTGTTGAAATTATACAAACGTATGTATATTAATGGATTCAATCTGATCTAACAATGTACTAAAGCTAGATACTGAATCGCTTCTACAAATTTTTAGAGCCTAAATCTGCCTTAGGCTGAAGGAAGGCAAAAATTAGGATAACCACAAACCACGCTCAGCCTCGTAGCTAGCCCTACGAGGACAAGAGAGGGCTCTCTCCGGGTCTATCTCGGCAAAAGATGTCCAATAGGGCCTGAGATGACTCAAAATGGATATTGATTTTAGGCTAGTAAATAAATAGGAGGGTTTGATTTAAATTTTTTTTGGGGGTTTTGTTGGAAAAATGGGAAAGGCAATTTTGGGCTTGGGGATGAGGCCAGATTTTCGCAGAATTCGAATTGGGGCAAGGTAGGCAGTAGTTTTGATGCTTTTGAATATGTGAATGGATGGATCAGAATGACAAGGAGCTGAAGATGACAAGAGAGTACAAGGATCCTCTCCAAACTGACGAAAACATGTAAAACTAAACGAATTTAAAGGCAGAGCACCGACAAATCAATGAATTCTACCTTAGTTACTCATTCATTTAGTTTCAGAAGCAAAAGAAGAGAAATGGCATACATCAAACATTAATGAACTTACAAATAACTGAAGGAAAACACCATCAAAAACTCAGAGCCACAAGAATCCAAACAAGTGATGCAAAACCTCTGATCTTTCCTTAGCCAAAAATGCAGAATGAGTGTACAATAGAGTGCCAAACTATTCCCAAGAGTCCAACCCTGATAGTGTCTCAGAAAATACATCATATAGACCATCCTAACCCCTTCCCATGCCTCCAGGGGTCGAATTCCTCCTTCTATGAGCAGTTTCAACCAATTCTAAACATGGAACTAAAATCTAGGCATCCAAACAACTTGCCTCTAAAAGGAGGGAAACTGATTCATTCATTTAATTTTCACTTTTTTTGTGAATGAATCCTCTAGAACAAGTAAAAGTAAGCCAAATTTGCATCATGTGCATCAAATTACATCAATATATATCAATAATTACATCAAAATTCAAAACTAATCAAAACTGGCCGAATTTCTGAGCTGGAAGGCAAACATTTGGTCAAAATCCTCTATGCGCTGGGCTCAAAAGCTCTATGCGCCGCGCTACTTTGGGCCTGTTTTTGGGGCACTTACTGAAGTCCAAATTCAGCTCATTATAGCTCGTTGGAAAGCCTTGGATGTCTTCTATCCAACACAAGTGTAATTTTTCAATTTGGAGCTCATTTGCCCCTCCAAAACTGCAATCTCCCAAGACTACTTCCTGCAGGAGCAAAAGGTGGCAGAAAGGTGATTTTCAAGGTGTTTTTGGCCCTTTAGACCATCCAGAATTTGATGAAATGCTTTGGAAATTCCTGAACATGCATAATTTATCATAAAAAACCCAAAAATATCAATTTTTCCTCCAGAAGATGTCCCAATCATAAGCGCGCGTCGAGTGGCGCGACGCGTCGGGCAGAAAAACCTATTTTTGTGACCAAAAATTCAAAAATGACAAAATTTTCTCCAAATTCCTGAAATTTGGACTGAGTGTCCTCTGTCATATGCAATGTTGGGCCAAGGAAGCGTTCGCCAAGATTTGGAGTCGATCATGCGCTTTTGCCTCCTCGATGCTTTTCTACAACTTGACCTTCAAGTTCCTGATTTCTTGCTTTGCAAACTTGAGTGAGCGCCCAAGTAATGGTATGTCATGTTCCTCAAGATTTTCTTCTCTTATTTGGCCTCCTAGACGCATGTAACTCAGTGGTCTCGATCATAGAAGTAGCCGTCTCCATGGTATCTATGCAAGGTGTATGTTGATTTTTTCCTCAATTGCCAAAATATGTGCCAAAACCAAATGAGGGACTATAGGAAATAGGGCAGTGAGGATAATTGGGTTCAATGGAGCTTTGTCAAGTGAATCTACAGTGTGAGGACTGTCACTTTGACCATTTTGGGAAACTTGGGATTTTGCAAATGATATGGGAGATGGATGATAGTAAAAGGATTGAGGAGTAAGGACAAATGGGAATAAGTGATATGAGAGAAAGAGTGATAAGTGATTTGGGATGTTTGGGGAATAAGGGATTAACAATGATAATATGACAATGAAGGAGAAAGAAACCATAAGTGAGGAATTGGATTTTAAATACTCGGCACAAAAATCAAACTTTAACAATCAAACCCAAACCCTAAGAGGGCAATTTTTGATAAGAGGATAGGGTTTATGTTTGGCATTCAAACTCTTCAACCAATCTTTGAAACCACACCCAAAACTGATCAATGGAAAATTACAAGACAATTTGACTTATTTGAAGCAGAGGAGCCAAGAAATTTTGGATTTCATTGAAGGCAATGAGAAAACTGGAGTATCAGCCCAATGCGCCGCGCACCAACCCAATGCGTCGCGCCCACTTTTCTATGCGCCGCGCCATTTTGCAGGAGGATTTTGGAGGCCTCACCGATGTCCCAATTGGGTGTGTGATAGCTCGTTGGAAATATTTTTGAGTCTACTTTCCAACCCAAGTGGAATTTTTCAATTTGGAGTTCATTTACCCTGTCAAAAATCAAATCTCCCAAGACTGGTCAAAATGAGCAGAATGAGGCTGCCTCAAGGCAGAGTGCTGTTGCAGTCAACTTTTGAAGGTCTTCCTCAACTCCAAATTGAGATCATGATAGCTCATTGGAAATATATTTGTGTCTAGTTATCCTTTGACTCATCAAGCAAGTCATTTGGCCGACCAAGCTAGGAGAAATCTTGATTTTCCCAAGGTCACTTCAGAGGTGCATTCAATTCTCCTGAGGCAATGGTATTTTTGACATTTCTCTAAAACCATGATACCTGTGTAAAAAGTGAAGGATTTTTTTCTTCTTTGGCATGCTTTGGAAAAAAACCTTTCTCAGTTTTCCAAAATTCATCTTTTATTGCTCTGAAACATCATTTGAGTGAAACCTATCCCGATGTGTGAAACAAGGGATTTGTCGAAATGAAACGAAATGAAGGGGATAAGGGGCTTCTAAATTCTTGGAAAAATTTTTGGAAGTAGGGAGGGATGTTAGGAAGCAGGGGAAAGTGGAATCTCAGAAATTGAGTGAGGGGAAGGGGTACAAAAGGGCAAAACACAGGCCTAGCCTAGAAAATTGCCAAGTTGTAGCAAGACACTAGGGTTTGTGCAAAAATGAGGAATTTGGGGGATCTCAGTGATGGGAAGTGTTTAATCAAGTACATTAAGGATAGGGGAAGGTGTATGAACATTAGGATACAATTTTTTCTAATGATTTTACCATCCAAGAGAAATTACCTCTAAAACCCTAGGAGAGGGAAATGGACCTTACCTAGGCACAACTGAAGCATGAACAAGGTGTAAAATGACTCTTTGGAACCTGACATGATGATGACAACCCTCTGAATGATGGTACACTCAGCTGAATGATGGCATGAACCGACATTTGGACAACTTTGACAGGGGTAAAAGCAAACCCTAGACCTAATACCTAGTGACCAAATTTTGCTTTGAAGACTCCTTGAAATGACAAAACTTGACCTTGACACTTTAAAATCACCTTGTAAGAGCATGTTTGATCACTGGAGGAAAGCTGCAAAGGCTGACACTAACATTGGCTCCAATGGGGATGGTAGCTCCTGAGAGGTGCCAAGAACTACAGATCTTTGGAAGAGCAGACAGTGCCTTCATCCATTGGGCAATGGAGTCAAAAACTCAAACTGAAATGCATGACTGAAAACTAATGACTTGATGACACAAATTGACTCTCACTTAACTAATAACTGACTCAATACTTAAACACAACTGACAAACTGGAAAATATGCTCAAAATGGAGCTTATTCATCAAAACCTACTCTAATTGTACTATTCATCACCTAATCAAGTGAAATGAAACAACCAATGCAACCATGTAAGTATTGCAGCTGCTGTTTGGATTCTCCGCAAGTGCTCCTTTATGAACAACAAGAGAGAACTACTGAAAGGCAACTCCCATGAAAACTTGTGAACAGATCCGTTGAATACTTTGGATTCTCTATCCACCTCGAAAAACACTACATAAGGATCTTGAAATTCATGCTACATAAGGATCTCAAAATGCACACTAGGACTTATCTCATCCAATGGATTACTTCTCTTCTCCTCATACCATGAATGCAAGCTTTGATCTGAGCTTTGTGACGAGACTCCTGCTAAAAATGACAAAGAGACTGGCTGCCGGATCAAGTCTATATCAGCACACGTTTCAACCTGTTGACGGGAAAATTTGTCCGGCCAACAGTAGGGGATCTCCCCGGTAGAAAGTCCCAATTAGACCTTAAACCGTTTGGAGTAGGGATCCCGTCCGGGGTGTGGGTCCGGCTACCACTTAAGATTACTTCCCTTCGGTCTCAAAAGAACCTGTTTGAATCTGCGGACATACACTCATTCACATGATACAGAATACAAGATTAATTGTGTTAAACACGAATCAAACACTATGCGTAGCAAGATTATAGATAAAGCACGTACACCTCAAGAGATGTCATTAGCAACACATATTTTGTGGGGTAATGCTTGTACGGTAGTCAGATCACAAAATAAATAGTTCTTTATGATAGGATACCTCTCCACTTCCTGAAAGATGAAACGAAATGCTAACAATATAGTTCATTAACATTCATTAATAGAACAGATAATAAAATGAACATCATTGATACAACACGGATAGCCATGACGCATAAACGATGACATGAATAGTGCAACTTCTTTAATCATAGGATATTCTGAAACTGTACAAGAAATACGCAAAGTGTTCATACAGCAAAACACATCATAACCATAGGGTATTTTAACAAGACTCTATATTCATATGCTCAAGTGTAGAATCTTTCAATACAATTGCATGTAGCTCTTGAGTTTTCCCAAAAAAGAAAAAGCCCTTTTCAAGTTCCCGAAGGAAGTATTTATAATGCCAAAACTGTCCGTTGGGTTCCCTTGACTGTTCACCTTCTTGACCGTTGGGTTACCTTGCGACCCACTCATTCTGCGACCTGGGTGAGTGATGCGACCTGCGACCTAGGTAGAAGATGCGACCTGCGACCTAGGTAGGAGATGCGACCTGCGACCTGTCTCATTGGTGCGATTTGCGACCTGGTTCTACTTGCTACTCAGGACTTGCTGCTGCCGGGACGCGAAATGTTAATGTCAGGGATGTCAACCTGTTGTTCTCTGAGGAAATCCTGCCATGCCTGGTATTCTGCCGCTATGGGGGACACCAGAGGTACCTCCTCCTTCAGCCTATGCACACATTCCAAAGCGTTTGGTACTAAGGTCTCCCTTTTCTGTCCGATCTGATTTGAGAGCGACGCAAGCTTGGTATAAATCCACGCTGGAGCGGCGATGAATTGACTGAGATGCTCTTGAGATGCGGAGGGCTCTGGATCAGCTGCGGCCTCCTTGATAGGTTGCAAGAACGATTGAATGTCCTGGTTTACTTGTTCCCAGGTTTTCTCCTCTTCTAATGCCCCAAGCGATGGGATGTGATGCAGCGTATGCATTGAGTCGATACCACTAATCATGTGGTCGTACGAGGACATCACTTTGTCCAGGTCTTTAGACAATTTGTCTCCAGATTGCATCGCCATGCGAAGTTGAACTTTCGCATCCTGCGTGTGGATCCAGTCCCTCTTAGGAAAATTTTCAGGTGCCTGAGGGTACTGTATTGTCCAACCCATCATCCTGTCCAAAGCCTGTGAAGCCTCTTTGAGCTGATCTTGTCTTTGCCTGGTTTCCATTCGTGCTCTTGCCAGGGGAGCGACTGTTTGTTTGATGGTGAGCATTTCACCATATACCTGTCTCATAGTCATTTCCAACACCTCAAACTCCTTGAAAATGGCAAGCGAGACTTCATTTGCTGGTAGAGCTTGGTTTCGAAGTTGCTGGACTTCTACTTGCAATTCTGCTTTCTCCTGCTATGCTATCTTTTCGCGTTGCTCAGCAGCATGCAGTCTGTTTTGTAGAGATACTATTTCTCTACTCATTCGGGTTACATTCTCTTCCGTAGCTGCAGCGAAAGCAGTACCTGCTGATGCTATCATTACCAGATTAGTCCTGGTATCCAAAACTATATCCTTGCCTGTTGACACTGCGGATGAGGCAGAGGGACTTTGTGCCAGTGACCTCCTCTTCTCTTGCCGGATTTTGAATGAAAACTGATCAAATGTGAGCCTAGTCAAGTCAAACACATCTTCTTCCTATACATGGGGCGATCTGACATCAGAGAGTTTTGTACGGCCCAGAGGTATATCGAGAGGAGTTACCTCAAGATCATCCAGCATGTCATCCTCTCTTTCCTCTGTGTTCTTCTCCTCTTCTTCCTTCCTCCGCCGTTCAGCTTCTGCTGCTGCTTCTATTTCGGCCCTCTTCTTTTGTTCAGCTGCAGCAGCCTGCTCGGCTTTCTTTTGGCGTTCAGCCTCTGCCCTGTCCAGCTCTGCCTTAAGCGCCTGTTCCGCTGCAGCTTGTGCCTCTTTGTCTTCTTTTTCTTTCCTGGCCTCTTTGGCCAGCTTCTTCTTTTGTGTTGTTGTTGCACTCTTTTTGCGCGCCTCCTCATCTTCTTTTAGCTTTTTCTCCCTTTCCTTCTGGGCTTTTGCCTCTGCTTCCTTTTGTTTGATGGATGGAGTTGGCCCTGTGTTGATTCGAGATTTCTTGAGTATAGATGAAGAGGCACCTCCTAACTGATGCCTTCTGTCTTCTAAGTTCTGATCATCTGAGTCTTCCTGGACCACGGCAATTTCCGGAGCGAGTTGTCTTTCAGCATTATACCAGTTCCTTCTCTCATCTTCCGCCGGGCGCTCAAGGTGCTGATAAGTCCACCTGAAATTGGCCTTCCGGCAATGTTCAGGAACTAGCCTCTCTGGGTCGTATGTTCTGTTTTCAAGCGCCCCAAAGTGATAACCTCTCATTGCTTCTGCTTCTGCTATTACTTCCTTGAAGTCTTTAACTATGAATGCACCAATGGTGAGGGGTAACGTGGGCCATGGCTTCTTTTTTCCTCTAGACAAGATGTTGGAGAATCCGTGTGACATTTGAAAACATACTTCCTGGATAAGCATTTTGTCTGTCACGAAGTGAGGCATAGCATGTGGCGCCTTCTAAGTTCCAAAAACTCGGATGAAGGTGTATCCTGGGAAAGGGAACCAGTGTCCCACTTTAACTAGCGTTTCCTTGGCCCGCCATGACATGCAAGGGGTGTCTTGGCCAAATAAATGTCTGTACAGAGAGGGAATAAATATTTGGGAAATCTGATCTATATCCTGCTTGTATTTGGACTCCCAAAATACCTTGAGTTGCAGATGAATTGCGCGTGATTGCTCGGGGTCCCAGTTGTGCGGCCATCCATCAAACTCTACTCAGGCGCAGACATCGTCTAGTAGGTAAGAGGCCATGTAAAATTCTGCGGGCATTCCTTCCTCCGGGGCCAATGCCGAGTTCAAGTTGGTCTGCATCGACGTCATCAGTATGCCGGCCCAGTTGAAACGAGTGCCCTGTGTTGTCACATACTCCATGATAGTAGCCCAACTGCCGCTGAAGGTGGAGCAATCTGGGCGCCCATAAAGTCTGCAAAGCATGGCGGCAACCAATTTGTAAACCTTGCTCAGGCTTGCCACTGGGTACTCTTGGTCCTTCTTGACCTTGAACTTCTCTGGCTCCTCCCACCATTGCCTAATAGTATCAACTACTGGAACGGCGTGAGTAACAGCCCATTCTGGAGAGAAATGCTCGTTTGGGCGAGGCAGTGAGTAATAAATGTGAGCATCCGAGCCTACTAGTGTAGCGAAAGCTCTGCCTTGGTGATCCCTGATCACAAACTTCTCGGGGTCTGTCTTTTGTATGATCCAGTCTATGATCTCTGGACATGGGAATATGGCTGTGTGTGCCCCTGCCAGATGTAGTTTGGACCTCTTTACCGCCAAGTATACTTCCCGGTCTGGGAGATCTTCTGGAAATTCTTCTTCCGGTGTGGAGAACTCATGATAAATCTGGTACCATCTCATGCTGTCTTCTTTTGAAAAAGTACATAGTGTATCTCGGAATATTGGGGGTGGGGACACCACCTCCAGCTCATCAATCTCTTCCACTTTTTTCTTGTCCTTCCTCCGAGATAGCGGGGGCGCCATGTCACTAGAATCTGAGAGCACAGGTATGCACTCTATGTCGTCTTGAGTTTCACCTGTCAAATTCAGAAAGGAGTCCCACGATAAGAACGTCATGGTGATAAAAACCAGTTACAATTTAATGATGAAATCTAGCTGCGTTAATGCAAAACTGGACTGCTGAGTCGCTGGGTCGCGGATCGCACAAACAAGGCCCGGGCGCGACCTTGCGACCTTGCAACCTGGCGACCTGGGGTCGCTGGGTCGCTAGGTCGCAGATCTCCGGAAAATGGGAAAACGCGACCTAGCGACCTAGCGACTGGGTCGCAGGGTCGCACATCCCAAAAACTGGAGAAAATGCGACTCTGCGACCTCGCGACTAGGTCGCTGGGTCGCAGGTCGCAGACTGGCTTGCCGGGGGTTTTGCGCGCGCGGCCTTGAACTCTTTTGCCCCCTTTCTCTTGGGAATTTACAAGATTTCTGGCCCAGGGGGAGCTGTGGCATGATTTCAAAGGCAAAGGGATGATGCCATGGGGTGAAACAACAAACAGCGAGGTTTTGGGCAATTCATGCAACACATAAATTACAAAAACCTCAGAAAACATCAAAGCTCGACCAAAAGACAATTTAAAGGCTAAAGGGGAGATGGGTTTAGTAAGAAAATCATTAAAACGGAAACATCAGGAAGAAATGGCAACTTACCCGGGAAAAACTCGTCAGTTGAGCTGTCAGAGGCGTTTTCCTTACAAATCGCTGAATGTAAAAAATGCGACCTGCGACCTCCCTTTTACAGAAAGTCGCACGTGCGGGCAATTAATGCAGGTCGCTGGGTCGCAGATTTGTCAAACTTTGAGTTTTGCGACCTGGCGACCTTGCGCCCTGGCGACCTGGGGTCGCTGGGTCGCAAGGTCGCTAAGTCGCGATTTTCTGAAAATGACAAAATTGCGACCTGGCGACCTGGCGACCTGGCGACCCGAGGTCGCTAGGTCGCAAGGTCGCATTTTCATCAGTTTAGGGGATCTGCGACCTGGCGACCTGGCGACCTGAGGTCGCGGAGTCGCTAGGTCTCTAGGTCGCAGTTTTCATGAATTGTTTACTTTTGCGACTTAGTGACTTAGCAATTTCTCTTTGTTTCTAAGGGGCTCCGAAAATTTAAAATGGTGGTCAAAATTTTGGAGGGTGTTGTAGAGACTGCAACACAACCTTACCTATAGTCAATAGAGAAGGACTTTGACTGCAGAAATCATCCAACACATCAGCTATTGGATCGTGAAAAACTTGAAAAGACTGCTGTGATGTATCCATTGAAATTGTCTGACATCCTACTGGCTGTTCATCTTTTGCTTGAGAGATATTACGAAAATTCTGCTTTATAAACTGAAATGCTTCGAAACAAAAGGGTACAGAATTCTCTTGCATCATTAAATCATATATTTTAGATTCTACGCCGTCATCTGTAATCTGACCTTCAATTTCATTTGGTGGCTGCAAATCTGATGCTACAAGCTGCTCATTTAAATATTTACTATGCAATTTACCCTTCAAAAACTAGAATGATTCAAAACAAATGGTACGGAGTCACCTTGTATCATTTGATCATATGTGCCAGCTTCCAAGTCTTCATCTGTAGCTTGAAAATCAATGGCTTTCGGGGACTGCAAATCTGAATATGAGAAGTCTTGAACAAGGTTTTGATTGCCCTCAAGATGATCCAAATCAAGACTTGTTGACAGTTGATTTCTGATTGCATGGTAATTGTCTCTGATGAGCTGAAATGAATCAAAACAAAAAGGCAAAGATCCTTCACTTACTTCAAAATTTTTTGCACTTTCCTCGTCATTGTCATAGCTGATATGTATCGGTTGATCACTGTACTCAAGCTGCTGAAAGGGAAATTCCTCCTCCCAAAAACTAGCTGTTGATTTGTCTGCAAGATTAGCTTCTGTTTGGAGAACATACTCATCAGCATATTGATCAAAATGAGGTAAATCATCAAGCATACATATCATATCAACAGCTCTCTCTTCTTCAAAATGATCTATAAAACAATCACTATGACAATCGGAATAAGAAACAAAATGTTTTGGATCAGCTACTTGTTCTTCTTCAATCAGCGAGCCATGGGCTTGAACATTATACTCATTCCTTGTGGTGTTCTTTTGCATCATATCTTCCACTGCACTTACCAACATGTCAAGCTTTACCTCTAAATATGTCAATTTCTCTGGATCTATGTTTCTCATCTCTTCTTCCTTCAACCTTGCCCTCAAGATCAGCAAATGAGCCTCTACATTCACTGCACTGTTCTGCATCTCGTGAAGTGTTGCAACATTCCTTTCTCTCAGCTGAAACTCCATTTCTGGATCAAAGGCACCCGGGTAGTGCAAGAGAGAAGATCTAGGAGAAGGTCTTATATCAACTGGCATCGAAAAATATACTTGGTTAAATCTAGCAGAAAATTGTTGTACTGTCTCCCCTGCCATTCTTTTGAGCTGATTATACTCTTCTATAATCAAAAAAAAATTATGTCCGATCATCCACCTGTCGAGGAAAACTGTGACGAACTGCTGGTAATCCGAGATGCTCGCATCAGGCAGGGCTTTGAACCAATTCTTTACTTGGCCTTGCAAAGAAAGAGCAAAAAGCCTAATACTGACATCTTCATCATCAACTTCAAAAAGGTCAAGAAAAGACTCAAAATTCAGAACATGTTTCTCAGCAGTGACGTTGTTGCATTCACCATCAACTCTTGGTAGATATAGGTCATAATTTTAGGGAAAGCATGAAGAACAGAAGGTAAAACAAGAGGTTTATACCTATTTGGGACTATATAAGATGTAGGAGTATATACAAGAGCTATGGGATCAGTCTTGTTCTCTTGAGGTTCATCAATTTGAAGACGGTCATCACAAGATTCAGAAGAAAGGTCTCGATCAAGCTCAAAGGCATGCAAATCTTTGGTATTTACAATCTTCAAAGGGAAGGAATCAAATGCAGGCCGAGGATCTTTTCTCAAATACAATATACTTTGCAAAGCCTTTTTGACATTCTCGGGAAAAGAGAAAAAATAATTTATGACAAAGAACAAAATGTCTTGGATGAAATTCCAACTTGAATACCTGATCTTTACATATTGTCCTTTCATGTTTCTGCTGGTCAGGTTCATCCTCCAGTGGAGTCCTTGGATCTGATCTCGAAATTGATTTAGAGTTGCCAGGTGAATGATTTCAGCCTTCTTATGTCTGATCGTTGTCCACCATCAACAATCAGATTTGAACTTGATTACATGTACTGGGGCAATTTATAATTTAAGTGTTACGATTACAAGCTAAACCGGAGATTGACTGAAGCAGCGTTTATCTACTTCGCTGATGCATAGCAAAAGCATTTCGAAGGCTACCTGGCATGACTTCAGGCTCCGTCTGTAGCTATAAATCAAATAACACTAACAAGCAAACACGTTCTTCCCCAGTATGGTCACCACTATGTTAGAGCCTAAATCTGCCTTAGGTTGAAGGAATGCAAAACTTAGGATAACCACAAACCACGCTCAGCCTCGTAGTTAGCCCTACGAGGACAGGAGAGGGCTATCTCCGGGTCTATCTCGACAAAAGATGTCCAATAGGGCCTGAGATGACTCAAAATGGATACTGATTTTAGGCTAGTAAATAAATAGGAGGGTTTGATTTAAATTTTTTTTGGGGTTTTTGTTGGAAAAATGGGAAAGGCAATTTTGGGCTTGGGGATGAGGCCAGATTTTCGCAGAATTCGAATTGGGGCAAGGTAGGCAGTAGTTTTGATGCTTTTGAATATGTGAATGGATGGATTAGAATGACAATGAGCTGAAGAGGATAAGAGAGTACAAGGATCCTCTCCCAACTGACGAAAACATGTAAAACTAAACGAATTTAAAGGCAGAGCACCGGCAAATCAATGAATTCTACCTTAGTTACTCATTCATTTAGTTTCAGAAGCAAAAGAAGAGAAATGGCATACATCAAACATTAATGAACTTACAAATAACTAAAGGAAAACACCATCAAAAACTCAGAGCCACAATAATCCCAACAAGTGCTGCAAAACCTCTGATCTTTCCTTAGCCAAAAATGCAGAATGAGTGTACAATAGAGTGCCAAACTATTCCCAAGAGTCCAACCCTGATAGTGTCTCAGAAAATATATCATATAGACCATCCTAACCCCTTCCCATGCCTCTAGGGGTCGAATTCCTCCTTCTAGGAGCAGTTTCAACCAATTCTAAACATGGAACTAAAATCTAGGCATCCAAACAACTTGCCTCTAAAAGGAGGGAAACTGATTCATTCATTTAATTTTCACTTTTTTTGTGAATGAATCCTCTAGAACAAGTAAAAGTAAGCCAAATTTACATCATGTGCATCAAATTACATCAATATATATCAATAATTACATAAAAAGTCAAAACTAGTCAAAACTGGCCGAATTTCTGAGCTGGAAGGCAAAAATTTGGTCAAAATCCTCTATGCGCCGCGCTCAAAAGCTCTATGCGCCGCGCTACTTTGGGCCTGTTTTTGGGGCACTTCCCGAAGTCCAAATTGAGCTCATGATATCTCATTGGAAAGCCCTGGATGTCGGCTATCCAACACAAGTGGAATTTTTCAATTTGGAGCTCATTTGCCCCTCCAAAACTGCAATCTCCCAAGACTACTTCCTGCAGGAGCAAAAGGTGGCAGAAAGGTGATTTTCAAGGTGTTTTTGGCCCTTTAGACCATCCAGAATTTGATAAAATGCTTTGGAAATTCCTGAACATGCATAATTTATCATAAAAAAACCCAAAAATATCAATTTTTCCTCCAGAAGATGTCCCAATCATAAGCGCGCGTCGGGTGGTGCGACGCGTCGGGCAGAAAAACCTGTTTTTGTGACCAAAAATTCAAAAATGACAAAATTTTCTCCAAATTCCTTGAAATTTGGACTGAGTGTCCTCTGTCATATGCAATGTTGGGCCAAGGAAGCGTTCACCAAGATTCGGAGTCGATCATGCCCTTTTTCCTCCTCGATGCTTTTCTACAACTTGACCTTCAAGTTCCTGATTTCTTGCTTTGCAAACTTGAGTGAGCGCCCAAGTAATGGTATGTCATGTTCCTCAAGCTGTTCTTCTCTTGGTTGGCCTCCTAGACGCATGTAACTCAGTGGTCTTGATCATAGAAGTAGCCGTCTCCATGGTATCTATGCAAGGTGTATGTTGATTTTTTCCTCAATTGCCAAAATATGTGCCAAAACCAAATGAGGGACTATGGGAAATAGGGCAGTGAGGATAATTGGGTTCAATGGAGCTTTTTCAAGTGAATCTACAGTGTGAGTACAGTCACTTTTACCATTTTGGGAAACTTGGGATTTTGCAAATGATATGGGAGATGGATGATAGTAAAAGGATTGAGGAGTAAGGACAAATGGGAATAAGTGATATGAGAGAAAGAGTGATAAGTGATTTGGGATGTTTGGGGAATAATGGATTGACAACGATAATATTAAAATGAAGGAGAAAGTAACCATAGGTGAGGAATGGGATTTGAAATACTTGGCACAAAAATCAAACTTTAACAATCAAACCCAAACCCTAAGAGAGCAATTTTTGATAAGAGGATAGGGTTTATGTTTGGCATTCAAACTCTTCAACCAATCTTTGAAACCACACCCAAAACTGATCAATGGAAAATTGCAATAAAATTTGACTTATTTGAAGCAGAGGAGCCAAGAAATTTGGGATTTCGTTGAAGGCAATGCGAAAACTGGAGTATCAGCCCAATGCGCCGCGCACCAACCCAATGCGTCGCGCCCACTTTTCTATGCGCCGCGTCATTTTTCAGGAGGAGTTTGGAGGCCTTCCCGATGTCCAAATTGGGCGTGTGATAGCTCGTTGGAAAGATATTTGAGTCTACTTTCCAACCCAAGTAGAATTTTTCAATTTGGAGTTCCTTTACCCTGTCAAACATCAAATCTCCCAAGACTGGTCAAAATGAGCAGAATGAGGCTGCCTCAAGGCAGAGTGCTGTTGAAGTCAACTTTTGAAGGTCTTCCTCAACTCCAAATTGAGCTCATGATAGCTCATTGGAAATATCTTTGTGTCTAGTTATTCTTTGACTCATCAATCAAGTCATTTGGCCAACCAAGCTAGGAGAAATCTTGATTTTTCCCAAGGTCACTTCATAGGTGCATTCAATTCTCTTGAGGCAACGGTATTTTTGACATTTCTCTAAAACCATGATACCTGTGTAAAAATTGAAGGATTTTTTTCTTATTTTGCATTTTTTGGACAAAAACCTCTCTCATTTTTCCAAAATTCATCTTTTATTGCTCTGAAACATCATTTGAGTGAAACCTATCCCGATGTGTGAAACAAGGGATTTGTCGAAATGAAACGAAATGAAGGGGATAAGGGGCTTCTAAATTCTTGGGAAAATTTTGGGAAGTAGGGAGGGATGTTAGGAAGTAGGGGAAAGTGGAATCTCAGAAATTGAGTGAGGGGAAGGGGTCCAAAAGGGAAAAACACAGGCCTAGCCTAGAAAATTGCCAAGTTGTAGCAAGACACTAGGGTTTGTGCAAAATGAGGAATTTGGGGGATCTTAGTGATGGGAAGTGTTTAATCAGGTACATTAAGGATAGGGGAAGGTGTATGAACATCAGGATACAATTTTTTCTAATGATTTGACCATCCAAGAGAAATTACCTCTAAAACCCTAGGAGAGGGAAATGGACCTTACCTAGGCACAACTGAAGCATGAACAAGGTGTAAAATGACTCTTTGGAACCTGACATGATGATGAAAACCCTATGAATGATGGTACACTCAGCTGAATGATGGCATGAACCGACATTTGGACAACTTTGACAGGAGTAAAAGCAAACCCTAGACCTAATACCTAGTGACCAAATTTTGCTTTGAAGACTCCTTGAAATGACAAAACTTGACCTTGAAACTTTAAAATCACCTTGTAAGAGCATGTTTGATCACTGAAGGAAAGCTGCAAAGGAACTAACACAAATCAACTGTGGAAGTTAAACACAATCGCCAATCACATGAAGCAAAGAAAGAATCAAATAAAACCACAACACAGATAATTTCCTGGGGGAATTTTGTTGCTCAAAACCCCTCTATCTTCTATTGTATATTAACCATGGAATCATGAAATAGTTATAATTCACTCTTCTCACAAGAGTCACCTGCACTCTGCTCGCTGTCTCACACTGTCCTGGACAAAACTGATGAACACTTAGCCGATTCTCAGCCTCTAAACAACCTGCCTTGCTTGCGCAATTCCTGATGAATGAAATCTATATTGTTTAGGAATTTTTGCCTTTCGGAATTGCGTAAGGATCGTGGGCACTCCAATGGATGTCTGGTTGCCTGCAAACAACCTACTAATTGCACAACTGATATTTAACCTCCCTTTCAACTTTATCTCAACTGGGTCTCCATTGGAACTGACATGCATGCAACGCTTAATAGTAAATCATCAGTTGCATGGCATATCACTGATTGTGAATAAAATAATATTTAATTCACTTGATCTCTTACTAGTGCAACAAACTGTTACAACTAGTTCAACTGAATCTAACTCACCTAGCTGAGTTAATTGATTACTCGTACATTAAACTAATGCACCAACTACAATTTGAACTCCATAACTAATAGAATTACTCTGCATGCCTCACCAACTACCTTTAACTCGAAATACATGAGCTAACTGAGTTTATAACACTCAGTTAACTTTTACAAGTGATTATGAGATAAGATTACATTTTATTTTCCAATTTAATTAAGGTAAAATTAAAATATACACTACACCAAATTTAGCACACACTAGTGTAGTTGCTGCTAGGACCTATTGGTCCAACACTAGTGTAGGTGTTGCAATTTCTTGTTGGAATTCAACACTCCCTCTCAACAAGAAAGGGATTATCTTTCACCCCGATCCTGACTCTAAGGTATTTGAATATTCTCCGGGTGAGCACCTTCATCAAAATATCTACATCTTGATCTTCCGTGGGAATGTACTGAAGTAACATTATGCGCCTCTAAACACAACCTCTGAGATGGTGGTACCAAATGTCTATGTGATTGGACCTATCATGAAACATCAAATTAACCAAGATTTTAATGCAACTATGGTTATCACAATGTATCATTGTCGCATCCATCTGAGAACCAAACAAACCAACCAAGATCTTTCTCATCCAAATGGCCTCACATGCAGCTTGACTTGCTGCCATGTATTCTGCCTCTGCTGAAATTAGTGCCACAGATCACTGCTTCCTGTTGTACCAAGAAACTGTTGTCAATCCTATGCTGAAGATCCCTCCTGATGTGCTCTTTCTGTTTGATGGACTGCCTTCCCAATCTGCATTCATGAATCCTTGAAACTTCACTCCCTCTGTCCATCTATACCATAATCCATTCTCTATAGTGCCCCTGAGATATCTCAATACATGCTTCCCCACCTTCCGGTCAGCTAAACCATAGCTTGACTCAGCTGGTTAACTGCATAGAAAATGTCTGGTCTGGTGTTCACCAAGTACATCAATGAACCTACTAGCTGCCTGTGGATAGTAGCATCCACTAATTCTCCCAAAGTAGCATCCTCTTTCCTCCAATTTCCTAGAAGAGGAGTCTCCATGGGTTTACAGCTCTCCATGTGAAACTTACCTAGCATCTCTTTGGCATACTTTCCTTGAGAAAAAAATTTCACCATCTCGTTTCCATATTTCCAAACCAAGGAAATAGTGAAGGAGTCCCATGTCCTTCATTTCGAACTCCCTTGCAATATCCTCCTTGCATTATTTTATCAACTGCTCATCACCTATCACTATTAGATCGTCAACATAAAGTACGATAATCAAGAGCTTACCATCAACCACAATCTGGTACAGGTTTACATCAGCTTCACTTTTGGTGAATACCAACCCGGTGAAATAGCTGTCAATCCAAGTGTACCAAGCACAAGGTGCTTGCTTCAACCCATACAGTGCTCTCTTGAGTCGACACAGACGCAACTCGTTGTCAAAGATCTCGAAACCTTCTGGCTTCTCTATGTACACTTCTTCCTCAATAAATCCATTGAGAAACGTAGTTTTCACATCCATCTGATGAATGTGCCACCCCATCTGCGTTGAGAGTGCAAGGATAGATCTAATGGAAGAGTACCTCGCAACTGGTGCAAAAGTCTCATCATAGTCGATTATAAGGTCCCACCTTACCACCATCAGTAAGATAGAGAAGTAGATGTCACATAATCACTAATACTCATTTGCACAAAATCATAAAGAATTAGTCACTGTAAAATTGTTTCCAACAAAAAGCCCTTTTTTTTTAAGCTTTAGATAATACAAGAAACAACTGTCTTATTCACACTTCAGCAAATTATTAAATTCATTTTCACATTCATACCAAAAACTTACAGACATAGGAAGCTACACCCATTAAATATTTTATTTATAATTTATAGTAACATAAAAACAACAGTAACTAAGAATTTTACACTAACAATTTATATGCAAAAAAGCTACAGCCATTCAAGATTTTTGAAAAACACTTTGCAGACATTCACTCTACACTCATTGAGCCCTTATGACAAACACTTTGCAAGCATGCAATTAAAATTCATTGAGGCATTTTGTCAAACACTTAGCAATAATGAATTTAAGATTATTCTTCAACATATTTATCTCATAAAATTCAGAATTGAAACTTTAAATGTTTCCATCTTAAAACAGGGGCTAAATAATCTTAGTCTTTCATCAAAGACTCAACAACAGGTGCACATAACTCACAGTAGCAATCTGCCAAATCGCCCAGATTTCCGATCTGGGTTCGGAAAAGTATTTTTTTTTAATGAAATCAAGGATTACATGACGATTAGGCACGGATACCCCCTGATGTTGGGTTGAATCGAATTAAAAACGCGCAGGAATGCGATTCTTGGAAACAACAAAATTTATAGCTTAAATGTTTCATTTATGACTTTTGTCAAACATATGGAATGAAAACTTACAACTACACCTCTACATGAGGAAAAACAACCCAGAGTTATGCTAATAAGATATGCTCATTGAAATCACACATTTCTAAATCCACGAAATGAGTTCTTGAATCATTTTACCACCCACAAGCTAATTCATTTGACACGATTGACAAGCTTTTTGCACCAATTGCTACAATTTGACAAACATATGGCAACCCTGAATGCTATATCCATTAAGGATTTCCGTCAAAATTCTGATAGTACTATTACAACAACTTGAATAACAAAACATTGAATTATTGATAAGAATATGAAACATAAGCCATAACTGAAATTTATCTCCAACTTACCTCAAGCATTTGATCTTCCAAACCATATTTTAGTTGCCATTATTTTTGCATTTTCTTTTAAGGGTTGATTCTGTAATTCCTCCAGGTATGTTTTGGGCACATGTCCATTTTCTTACTTCTGATATAAGCTGCAAGTTAGCACTTATTCATGCATAAATAACATTACTCATTCACGGACTTTGTCAAACACTTTTCAAACTATCCTAAAACCATTTCTAAAACATGCATCTAATTACTTGAAACAAAACCATAAATCATGAAATACTTACCCAAGTCCGTTGGAATTTATTTATTGCAATTACCTTCAACAATATTTGGCTTTCCTTTCTCAAATGCTACAATACCAAGATTAGTACCATAAACTACACCAATAATAACTCCAATATTGAGATCTAAACATCCATACATATAGATTAATCTAGTCTTCATTTTTAACTAATCAATAATGTTCTAGATAACATAAGCCTAAACCAAAATTAGATGCTTACAACAATTTAAATGTCTACTTTTTATTTTATGCTAAAGCTATACTATAATTTTAGGACAATGGAAATTATACCTGAAGAGATATTCAGCACCAATCGTTGAGAATATGATCCACCTTCGATCCCTTAGCCAACTCATTTGAACCATCCGGTTTGCCACCCAACCATATCCAGGGAGAACTCCTCCCCCCAGAACCCCCGAGCTGTAAAAGCTCACAACCAGTACCAAAATACAACAATAGAGAGAGAGATGCAAGGAAAACTAAGGAAGATAGTTTTCACTTCCTCTAAATACCACTCATGTTCAACCTCAATAGATACTTAGTAGATTAGTAAGAAATTTAGATTTGTTTTGGAAGTAATTGGATACTCTCCATATCTCTCCCTCTCACAATATTCCTCAAGTCTCTTCCACTCTTGGCATTACCCCCTCTCCCCTCAAATGAGAATACATGAGACTCATATATAGGAGGAGCAAAAAATTCTTGTCATAAAGGAGGATTAATATGCATGCATTGTATTCCATTTAGAGGAGTGTAACTTATGCCATTAAGGAGAGGTATGCATGCCTTATTTAAGGAGAGTGTAACATATGCATTAAAGTGAGTGTAAGAGGAATATTTTATGACACATATTTAATGAGTGTAAGAATATTTTATGACATATATTTAATGAGTGTAAGAGGAATATGACATTCCTTGATGAGTGCACAAAAGAGAGTGTAATGTAATATTTAAAATAGAGAGAGTTACATAGAGCCATGAGAGTCATGAAGGAGAGAGGTGTGAAGTGATTGTGGAGATATAATTTCCTTTTAATAATAATATCATAGTCTCATAAAAGATAATAATAATATTAATAATATTAATAATATTGAGGATTAAGTCGAGATTGAACTATTACAATTGATTAATCATAAGTTAAGTGATTTTCCTTCAAGTATACTTGTTTACCCATTGATTGGGAGGAGATTTACTATTTTTGGAAAATCATACTTGAAATAGTAGACATGAATTTCTATTTTTAGAAAGTCACTCCAAAATTGTTAGGAATGGGATCTTATTAAGGAAATTCATATGTGAGTTGCCCATGAGTGGTATTTTGGATAATAGGGATTCCGCACCGCTATTGTATGCATCTTCGTGCCTTAGTAGATTGAGGACTCTGTGCCCTGATCTACTCTAAAGATCCAAGATTCCATACCTTGATATTTTTAAATATTCAGGGCTCCACACCCCAAACATTTCATTATAGATTCAAGACTCCACGTCTTTATATTTCATGGATTGAGGACTCTGCGTCCTAATCCTTTTATCATATATCCAAGACTCCATGTCTTTATATTTCATGGATTTAGGACTCCGCGCCCTAATTTCCATGGCTTCTCATATATTATGCTTTGAAACTCCATGTTTCACTTTAAGGTACTGATTGTGAGCTCATACCCATCTGATGGTTCGTTGGTAAGGTCTTCTTCCAAGACCTGCACACATCACAATCTCATTGATCAAATAAATCAAATGAATTTCATAATTAACTTATTCAAATTTTACCAAATATTGTGCATGACTTCCATAGTCATTTTGGTTTTGGAGAAATGACTTCCACAGTCATTTATAACTTGAGCATCCTTGTTGGCAATGACCAAGTCCCCTGCCACATCATGCTTAGTATGATATTACGCACATATAATCATACAAATCATGTATCATCCATAAATCATAATTAACCATATGTTCCACCTAACCATGATCATCCATGGATATGTGTCTCAATTCTGAATCACCATTCATGTCATACACCTATGTCCAAAGTAGGATACCAAAAGAGAAAACATCGCTAATATGCTCTTAACCAAAATCAATTCTTGTGTACGCAACCATAGATATTATCATAAGCACACAACAACCAAGTGACCTAAACCAGGTCATAGCATATAAGTATGTACATAAGTCTTTCATACATAATATTATATCATTATATCAAAATCACCATCTCTAAGTGTCATCAAAGCTATCTCACTAAGAAGGGACACTACATCGATCCCCTCAACTTGTGACAATCCCCAGGACACAAATCTGGCCTTGCACTTCTCCACACTTCTATCAGCAGCTTGCTTTACCTTGTAGATCCTTCTAGATCCAACCATTGATTTATTGACTGGTCTTGGGACAACCTCCCATGCATTGTTCTTGACGATGGAGTCATACTCCTCTACTATAGCATCAACCCAAATTGGTTTCTGCACTACCTCCTGAAAGGAAGATGGTTATGTCATGGTACACTTGCTCATAAGAGCCATGTATCCAGTAAACCTATCTGGAGACTGTCTCTGTCTGCGCAGTGAAGTAGGGGCCCTTACATTCTCTGCTACATCAATTCTCAATCTATCAGCTTCCGTGGTGCGCCTTATACCATTTCAGGCAAATGGCTCTGCATGAGTTTTTTTTCTGCCACTCCATGATCCTCCGCATGTGGCTTCTCCACATCTTGAGGTTCATTCTTTGGAACCAAAATTTCCTCCTCTGCATGCAAATCCATCTCCCTCTCAAGGGACAATCGCATGGCTTTCTCCTCATCAAACTTTATATCTCGTTGCACAACATTCATTCTATTGTTTGGAAAATACACCTGATAGTTGTGGGGAGTTTCAGTGTACCCCACAAATATTCGAATCTCAGTTGTTGGTTCGAGCTTCTTCCTGGCGTATTTGGTCACATGCATAGAAACATATGAGCCAAAAATCTTAAAATGTGAAACATCGAGTTTCTTACCAGTAAAAGCCTCTTTTGGTGTACTCATGGAAAGTATTTGATGATGACAATAGTTTTGCGCAAATATCGTTGTGTTGCATGCCTCTGCCAACAAATGCAACAGTAGGCCCTGATCATGCAACATCGCTCATGTTGCACCTCATTTTGTTGTGGGTTATGAGGCACAATCAATTCTCTCTGAATTCCTTCTTTGCTGCAAAAGTTCTTGAATTCATTGGAGATGTACTCACCACCATTGTCGCTCCCAAGAGCCTTCACATGCTTCCTCATGTCTTTCTCCACCATTGCTTTGAACTCAAGAAACTTTGAGAACGTCTGATCTTTCTTCTGCATGAAGTAGATCCAACACTTTCGAGAAAATTCATCAACAAATATCACATAGTACTTATTCTTTGTTGTCAAAGAAGTAGAGAATGGTCCACACACGTCTGAGTGAACTCTCTCAAGGATTTCTGAAGCTTGGTTCTCCTTCTCATGAAAATTGGCCTTTGCATACTTCCCCATAGTACATCCCTTGCATGTGTCTAACTACATAAGAGTACCCTTGGGAAGACCTATAGAAATCTACTACATGAACTTCAAGGCTCCGTGGTGAAGATGGCCCAATATCCTGTGCCATAACTCACCCTCATCCTGGCTCACCACTTTTTTCGCCTTACCCATCAATGTTGCGCAGCCATATACATCAATTTTATATAGATTCTTAACTCGAATCCAAATCTTCTTGGCTTGTCCTGTTGTTTTTTGTCGCAGGAAAGCTTTTCCTTCATTGAAAACAACATCATAGCCTCTATCCTCCAACATTGCAACTGAGACTAAATTTTTCTTCAAGCCCGTTACATGCATTACATATTTTAATCGAAAGGGTTTACCTAACTGTCTCTAGAAGGAAATTATTCCAATCTCGGTAGCACTGTACTGCCCATCATCACCCATTTCGCTATGCATCTGGAGGTCCTTCTCCTCCAAGCTACTGAAAAGTTATTTGTCTCCCGTCATGTGAAAGGATGCACCACTATCCAAGTACCATAGCAATCCCATTGCACTTGACACCATGCATGCAATAAGCAAGAATTCAAGCTCAAATTGCGATGCCAAAGCCTCACCAGCTGCAGTTTCCAGCTTGATCTACATTATTTTGGCCAGCAGTTGTTGGGAGGGTCATTTGAGCTCATCAGGAGGAGTTGTTTTTTAGTAAAAGGATCAGCCTTTTGCTTAGATACACTATCAGAGGAGGGAATCACTATTTTTTATCTGCTACAGCCTCATTTTATATTTTGATTCAGTTGCAGTGACAATTCAAATTGTCACATTGTATATTCTCCGGCATTTCTAGCAATCTCTTCTAGATTGGCTAGAAATCTTGTATTGGAGCCCATCCTTCTATTATTGGGTATTTCTTGTATAGTTCAGAAATATTTCATGTTTATGCATCTATAGCAGTAGCTACTCTAATATAGGCATCGCTGTCACTGCTCTCCGGCATTTTGTGCAGTTGCAGCAACTCATGTATTTCAGAGTTTGATCATTGGATATTTATTCTGGTAGCTTGAGTGGCTTGTCCCTCAACATCTTTCTGTATATTGTAGCTGATTTATTAATAAACATGGTGGTTGTATTATATTCCATATATTGATATGTACAGTTTTGCAGAGTTTCATTATTTTGCTCATATGTTGTTGTAGGCTCTGTCTTTGAGCATTCTTTAAGGGATCTAGTTTGGGGAGATCTGAATAACCCATCTAGAGTTATTTCTTTGGGCTCCACTTCTATAAGAGAGGTGTTTAATGATTTAACAAGGGGATCCAAGCCCCCTTTCAGTTTATTTTTACATCGGCTTCCTTATACAGCGTCCTTGAGGACCAAATAGTAGAAATTCCCGAAAAGGAATATTACGGGACCTATTGGTCCCACACTAGTGTAGGTGCTACAATTTCTTGTTGGAATTCAATAGTTGTGTCCTTGTTTTATATGACATGATCTATTTCCATGGCCTCGCCTTTCCCCTATAAAACATAACATATTCAATGATGTTTAGTACACAAATTATATCATTTCAACCAATATGCTATCCAACAAAAAACCTCACTTTACTTATATATTTTACATATTGATATCATGTTTTGGATTTGGAAAAAATAACAACATAGTTTATATAACTTTATCTCTTCTATGTTGTAGCATTTTTGAACTCATAAACACCATCCTCCTTTGGTTAAGGTTTCTTTGTCTTCTTATCTTTATTGTATCTACAGTTTTTGTATCTAATTCTATGGCCACCCATTTTCCTCTCGTTGATTTAGTAGGTCTACATCGTTCACGTCCTTTGTCCATGGCCTCCTATGGATCTTGTAATACACAACAATGACATTAGTCACATAACATCTAAGCACTTCATTTTTTCTCTATCCAATTGGCTAAAATCACAATCGATTTAATCTCATCTCGTTTTTCACTGCACCTTTCTAACTAAAATACCCCTATTTTCAATATATACCCCTTTTGTTAATTTCTAGTCACAATATGGTGACATGACACAACTCTTATAAATATTAGATGAGGATTATGAAAACTAATGGACTAATTTTTCTTTTATTTTCATATTTTCATTTAATTTAATTCAAACCCTTCATACATAATTTTAAATTTCCAAATAATTGTATTTTTGTATATTTAAAAATAAATAAAAATAAAAAATCCTTTGACCTTATATGTTAGAGAATATACTATTTTTAAATTTTGTTTTTTAAGTCTTCTAAATAAAATCAATATATAATATAATAATTAGTATAATTTAACTTGTGGATGAGATATATTTTCAACACCACCATCCACCCTATAAAAGGGGTAAAGAGTGAGTGGCAGGATCGAAAATATTTGTGTCACATGTATACATAATCACTAAGAAACACAAACTTTAAAGGTGAAGATGTATATATGTGACTATAACTAGTGGATTGTTACATTATGAGTCATTGGTTATTAAAATAAAATAAGAAAGTTTGAAATCACACCAAATTCATTAGTGGGGTATGAAAATATGACATAAAACACCATCAATTGGGTTAAAACAACATTTATAGGGCTTTACATCAACCAACATTTCAACTTATCCCATGTGCCTATGCACATTGCACATCCAATATTGGTATTCAAACCTCATATGAAATGACAATAACATGGAAGCCTCCCACATGGGAAATACCATGGAAGTCTCCCACATTGACATTGCAAAGTGCAAAGATGATAATGAATACAAATTATAAGGAGAGAAAAAATACAATATTATAGGCGCAATTAGTGCCTCAAACCAACTATATTTTTTAAGAAATATTTGGCGCTATATGTGGCACTAATGGCACCCAATTTAGCATCAACTATTCAACCAAATCAAAGAAAAAAAACAACCAATCTATAATTCACACAATGGATAAACATATTGTGTATCCTAACCATTTAACCAAAACAATGCAATACATTCACCATATTTCCATTCTCATACTCACCAATTGCAAATCGAGGGATCTTTGAAGTTCTGCATAGAGTTGGAGCATACCAAGGTCAGAGAAATGCGTTGAGGCTATGAAATCAAATAACTAATCTATTGGATATTTTTTATGGTGGGCGGATATATTGACAAACCCCTCCTCCCCTATTGTCGGTTTCAATCAAAAATATTTGATTTGTGGGTGTGATTCGACCTATAGAAATTATAAAATCAATTTGTGCATATCATTCACTCCATACCAGAGACGAAAATCAAACCCTTGTCCATCCATTTTGCACTATTGTTGTTTATAACAGTTATAGGGAAGGAAGAAAAATGTAGGGAGTAAAGAGAAGGGATTTTCCAGAGTCTGGAGGAAAAAAATTCACCCTAGGACGCCAAAAAATCTCAAGTAGCGGAATGAAACAAGCAAAGGGATTTTATTCTTGCAAGAATGAGGTATTTTATACTCCATTTATAGATTTCCACATGTTTCCATTGCTTGTTTGAATTATATTTTTTATTTTTTATTTTCAAATTATAAAAGAAGAAATTTCATATATATATATATAGTTTATTTTTTTTTATTTCTAATTTTAAAATTAAAAATTTTTTGTACATATATAGGGACATAATTGTGAGAAACTGAAAGAGGCATTGGCTTCTATATTGATGGTGGAAGCAACGAAAAAATTAGAAGGTATGGATTTTTCAATGATTTCCAAATACATGGAAGAACAAATACTAAAGGAACTGAAACATTCCAACCAAAGCGACCATGTCAAAGGGAATCGATTAATTTCTCATCAACTCCTCGATCGAGCAAAATATATAGGAAAAAATCAATCACAATAACCTATAAGAATGTGGAATATGGAACTGGGATGTCCAATGTCCCAACCACTGTTCGGACACATATTTCTTCCACCACTAGTACATGTTATGATTCTTGCATTGGTACATATGAAACTGAGATAGAATATGATGTTGTCTCCGAGAATATTAGAATGATAGATGTTGGGAAAGTATTCAAACGTAGGTTGAAGGAATCATGTCTTCAATGCTTCAAATATCATCTACATTTTCCATTCTCGAAGATACCCATGAACCTTAAAAATGTAGTCATCCATGACATGGATATTGAATTTCAAACAGGTTGGTCGGTAAAGCAAGTAAAAAACAAATGACTCAAAACTGCAAGAGATTATGTTGCAACCAAACGAAAAATATAGTACAAATTCCTCCCAAGCTAAGGACCAAAAGAAGGCCAATTGATGTAAGAGTGAAAGTATGGAAGGAGCTCCTGAAAGCATATGATAAAGTAGATGCACAGAGGAAGTTCGGCGAGGAGAGAACATAAGTATTTAGATTTGGTCATAAGAATATTTCAAATTCACTAAATGGTTTTTATATTTGACTAGTGCATAATTAAATTGAATTAGTGTATGTTTCAGGACAAGGCCTCGAAGGCCAAGCTTGCTAAATTTCGTGCCACAACTCATAGTGGCCAAACAGGTTTATAAGCCTTAATATGCAACTTTGTAAGTATATTTAATATCTGAAATTATATATTTTTTATTTTGTACAAAAAAACAAATGATTGGATATTAATTACATTAACTAGTCCATTTGCTATGTTTTGAAAGGAGAAACAATATGGCCATTATCTATCACAATTGGAAATTTGATATGATACAAGATAAAAAGTGGTCTTATTTTGTTATCTGGATGAAGAATAAAGTATCATTAGTAGACTTTAAATAACTTAGTAGAATGTTTTTATGTTAATATGTCAATTTGCTTTTCTTGTGTTGATTTGTTTATTTATGTGTAGCTTGAGTTCTTTTGTGCTTCCATCGATCATAACACCCTTATAAATCACCAACATTTCACTATGATCAAGTCCTTACAAATCAATATGCAATCATGGCTTTATCAATTCCTTTTCCAAAAACCCTAAACCAAAGGAGAGATGAAAGACCATGTAATATATAACCCATAGATAACAAACCAGATCTTTGATGTAGCTTAACAAAGTATAGCGAGTACCTCTAGAGTGCAAGGTAAGAGTATAGTGAGCCACCAATGACAAGACACAAGTATAAAAAGGCTCTATGAACAAGACACAAGTCATAGCGAGCCTCCAAGGACAAGACACAATACATAGCGAACCTCCAAGGAAAAGACACAAGTCGTAGCGAGCCTTTAAGGAAAAGACACATGTCATAGTGACTCTCCAATGAGCACGAAAAATGCATAACAAACCCTAGAAGGAGCAAGAATAGTTGTAGTGAAATTCCCCATATAAATACATAGCAAAACAAAGTGCGCGAGAGCAATAGAAATTTGTCACGATCACTGAAGGAGCTCATATATATATAGTTGTCCATCATCACTCTTACATGACTTTAGATTATGGTCGACTTGCACTTCACATAACCAACCTCTAGCTTGGAATTTTCTTCACAACTTTATAACATTTACTTGACTTCTTACATCATAGGAAAGGTTTTCCTTGAATAACACTTCAAGGCATCACGTCCACTCCACAAGGAGGACTATCCCATCATTACTTAGGTGTTATACGATCACTCCATTTAGGAGGACCACCTTATCATTTTCTATGTGTTATAACATCACTCCAATCTAGGAGGGCCACCTTATCATTGGTGTTATAACATCACTCCAATCTAGGAGTACCACCATATAGTTATCTGGGTGTTATAACTTCACGCAAATATGGATGACCACCTATTATCAACTCCACTATGGAGGACCATGGTGTTATAACATCACTTCATATAGAGGACCATTATATCATTATCTAGGAGTTATAACATCGCTCAAATCCAGGAGGACCACATATCGTCATTTCCAGTTAGAAGGACCATGGTCTTATAACATCACTCCATCCATAGGACCACCATATCATCATCTGGGTTTTATAAAATCGCTCCAATCCAGGAGGATCACCTATTGTCAACTCCAGTCAGGAGGAACATGGTGTTATAACATCACTCCATTTTGAGGACCACCATATAATCAATTTTCTCCTCAAGGTGCTAAGTCTCCTTCAAGGCCACAAATTCAATTGCTTTCATAACATATGATACATAAATAGTAGGCCTATGGACCCTTTATCTCATCAACATGGATAATTGTCAAAATAAATATAAAAGAAAATAATGATCTCTCTAAAATTCAACGATTATTTCCAATGCAATTCATTAATCAGTTGTCAATGCAATTCAGTCACAAAACCATAACTTTTTCAAGTTGAGTTCAAGGATCCTTTTTTATTCCAAGTGAGTTAAAGGATCTTACCCATGATGCATGGTTGTAATTCATGTAAGTTTTTGTTACCTAGGGGACAACCTTTAGCTGAGAGAAGGCCAACACCTAGGACATCCATTCAAAATAAATGAAAATATTTTATTTTTTGACTATAAACAACATTGCCGAGAGATATTTTCTTGAGCTATAATGTAATTTCAACTCTAGGAAAAGATAACAAACCCTCCAAGATGGCCAACATGTTTGTGACTATAGTTTAACAGGGTTTTAGTATGACAAGAAAAAAATTTGAGAATATAGATTCAATGTAGAGGGTTGAGATAGAATCCTTTACACAAAATCTTAGTTGAAAGTATGGAGTTAAATAAAGTGAATTAATGAAAATGTGGAGCACCCTTTAAGGTTTCTTTAAATGGGAATTTAGAGGTACTCTTTGCTATTTCAAAACATTAGTAAATTTGTTTATGAAAAGTAACCATCAGGTTCATTACACATATTTCAATGGAAGAATAAACACGGTGAATGACTTACAAAGATAGAAAAAGACATGCCATAACCAACACACATCTGAAATCACTTGCAATTTGTATTAATTCTCCAAGAAAGTCCCTTTTCACATTACACGACAAAATTTTCGACCTATAGGCAAAATTAAGAACCCTCTCTTGGTCCTCTTGTCTTCTTTTTGAAGAAAAGTTACATTGAGAGACAATTACAAAAAATTTCAACTACTTTAACTACTTCCTAACTACCGAGTTTCTTTTAAAACAATTGAACTATTACAATGTTACAAAATAAAATAATCCCAATTTCTTAAAATAAATCCACTTGGATGACTTTCGGGACTCGTGTTCCTTTATTATGTCTGCTTCTTTTGATGTTGATCTAGGTTCAATAACTTTAACATTTACTTAAGTGACAAAACTGAGGCACCTTTTCCAAAGTGTTAAATCAGGGTTTGGACATTGGAGCATCCTACTATAAGCCATCTTTAGATTGCTTAACTTGACATAGTTTGGCTTATTTGTAAATAAGTATTGATTTGCTATAGCAGTTGAAAATCTCTTTGGAGGTAGTTTACTATGGTTGAACCCTTCAAAACAACAGTCTTCTCATGTGATGAGTGGATTTTGCTTTTAGCTTCCACCAATGGTGTTTCATATTGCTCCCATGAAAGAAGGTTTCCTTGTTGATCCCAAAAATTTTGAAGTCCTACTCCGATCCTTTTATCAAATGTAGAATTAAAATATGCAACTGAATCCCTGACTTCTTCTAATCTGATTTCTTCCTGCTTCATGTACATGTTTTTCTAAACCGTTTTACTTATTTCTATCACCACAATTACACTATATAAAATATACATATCTCTTAGTTCTTGCGAGGATCTGGCATTCAAAAAGTCAATAATTTTCTTTGCTAATTTTGCACCTTCTTGTACTTGAACTTTATTGGTGAGAATAATTATTTTAGAAGTTCTGATCATAGCTTTCTCTTCTGCAATGACATTTGTGTGCTCCCACACAATTCAAATTTGATGAATTATATCATCTCATAAGATATGTCTAACCTTGACCAAAGACATGTTTCCTTTGAGTTTTTCCTTCAATTCTTTTATCTCTTCCCATGCTGACTGATATTTGGCATTATATTGATTCACATTCTCCTTTTATATATTTAACTACCTTTTTGTATGCCTCATATGTTCTTTGGTATCATTCATGTCTCTTTGTAGCTTTATGATATATTTAGCTCTATCATGTCTCTTTTGGGTCCTCTAAATCAACTGATACTACCATGGTGCACACATGTTTATCTATTCTTTGTAGCAGTTCTGCATTCTATTATTTGAGGGATACAACTTCTTCATTTATGTTAAATAATTATTTAGTTATAATCTCTTTTTTCTTTTTATGCATGAGCCAATTTACATGTTTGGATATGTTTTCCTGCAGGCATTTTAAATTTCTTCCTCAAAGATTAAACCTATAATTATGTACTTTGTATGAGAGCTTGGATGGTTTCTATGTGTTCATGATTCACCCCAAGTTTTATATTGGACTTCTTATATTCCTCATTTTGAGTATGAAGGTGTTGGAGAGGAGTCCCCTGGGGTACAATTTTTGGTATATTTTTGTATATGCGCGATGCACGAATGAGTCAAGGGGCTTTGGGGCGGGTCAAAGTCCCTATTTTTATATAAAAGGGTTTAAGGGTAAACTATGGGCCTCAAACCGTGGCTTCAGACCATAGTATATGCGCACTAGAATGATATAAATAGATAGATCGAGTCTAAGGGAGTAACTTAACTTGATATGATGTTTTGATCTGAATGTTTATGTGTCTGTAATGATTTTGTAAGGGTTTTTGTCTAGGTTGGGTAGAAACGCTCTTGCTGGCTGTGTGCATGGAGACCTAGTTCTGGCTGTGGGCAGACTCCATTAGTTGTGTGTGCGGAAGGGTAAAGTGTAACGAAAGTCTAATGTACTAAATTGATCTGAATTAATACAATAATTGATTTTGGCAGAAAAATGTGTATTGATCTTAGTTATCTATCTCATGTTTATGTCTTAAGATCTCATTTCTTATGTGTTGCTTATTTATATATGCGCAAATACATTTGTTATCTATGCATGAAGTTATATTTATGATAGAATACATGGATGAACATGCTTAAGTGATTACGCCTGATATAGATCTAGATCTGATTCTAGTTTAATATATCTGCGACAAAGTGATTTGTGAATGTTACGTGATCTGATAAAGTATTATTCTCTATTTTTCACATCTGTATATAACTGATATAATTGTGCAATTAATTTCTTAGGGCCACTACATTATTTTTTTCCTCAGGGTGCGGAAACCTGGTTCCATCACCCCCCCCCCCCCATACTGCTTCAAGTGAGACTTTGATATGCACAAAAAGGCCATTGTCGAAAGGGCCAGTAGTTGGAGGGTTTGTTGGTTGCACGATAAACTCTGAACCTGGGTCAAGACCCCTCAAGCCAACAAATGGTTCTATTGCCAGGACTAGGATCATTTTGAGGGAGATTTGATGTTATGGCACCCTTCGCGGAATGAATTGAAATATTAGCTAGATAGAAAGATCCTTGAATCTGCACTCTAAGAGAATCGAAGTACTAAGATATATGATGAAAAGTGGGTATAGAAATACATCTATATAGAAGTTCACGAGATATTATTTTTCTCCTTTGCAACTGAGCTGCAAGAGTGGTTGTCGCGGTTGACTGAATTCAATACCTGCGTGAAGGACGACACAGTCATTGAGTGGACTCATGAATTGATTCAACAATTGGAAAATTTAGACAATAATATCACTCATGTAGTAGATCATTGGATCTATCGACTCTTGGGAGGATTTGTGACCGAATTTTCCATTGACCAATTTGTGTCATATTCTGAAGCAGAGAGAAGATTTTTCAAAGGTCCTAGAGGTAATTTTTTGTGCTCTTTTAAGTTGTTGTTGAAGATGATATTATGTGAATAGGGCTCTCTGTGTGAACATATTTCTTGAATGCCGCAAAGAAGCTCGACTACGCGTGATGGAAAATTTTATCGTGAGAATCCAAAAAAAAAATATTAATAGCCCTCTGAAGCATAGATCTGATAGTGAAGGTGAACCAGAAATTAGTAGCTCTAGTGACTCTAGAGAATAAGTTTCATCAAAATAGAATGATCAGAGAAACTTGATCCTTTTCTAACCCCATCCACTCCACTTCTACACTCATCTCACAAATCACCCACTCCACTATGCAGTCCATCTCCACCACCACCTCCACCTCCCCTAGGTGAAGATATGGTCGCGTCAATGAAGTTACCTAATTTCAGAGGCATTGGATATGAATATACTGAACATTTTTGGTTTGTGACTAAGGTCATATGGCAGGCTCAGCAGGTTAATAATGATGCTATTAAAACAGTGCAACTAACCATTTCCTTCCAAGATCATGTGTTAGATTGGTATATCAAATATGTTCAAGAAAACCCTAATGCCACCTTGGACCAGATAAAAGATGCCCTAAAAGAGCAGTTCAAGAAGCCTAAGTCATACGCGCAGTTGGTTACAGAAATAAAAGAGATTCAACAGGAGGTTAATGAATTAGTGTGGGAGGTAGATCAGAGGTTGAAGCACACTATCAAAGATGGTGGATTTTTCATCAATAGTACTCAACATAAGGAATGGTTTATTACTATGTTGCTCCGGCATCTGCGCCAGCCCTTGGGACAACATAATATTTCCACACTGGCTAAGGTTGTGGAATGAAACTAGAATCTAACCCAACACTTGTTGCGCTTGGAACTCAACAGATTCAGAATCGGTTGGAAGCCATGCATTTAGAGATTCAAAGCATGTGCAAAGACAAGGGCAAGGAAGTATGCACAGAGGTTTGGTGCATAGAATGTAAATTTTTTGGGCACCATAAGGATTAATGTCCTATCTTGAATAATTATCTTAATGTTGGAGGTCCTAGTCCATTGAAGGGTACAGTATGGTGCACAATCTGTCAAGTTTTCGGATTACATGACACTTATTTTTTCTCAAGGGTCAGAAAGTATCAACTTGAGTTGAGGTAGTTGTTTTGTAGATTTTGTTCGTCACTAGGACATGATGAGAAACATTGTCACACTTATGATATGATGTTAGACAAAGCTGAAATATATAGAATGCAGGCTGAGCCTACCTCAACAATATCCCCCTCTAGGCGTGGTGGATTCTAGGGCAAAGGAAGAGGACGAGGAGGTGCATCAGCTGGTCGAGGAAGAGGACAAGTTATTTGCTACAACTGTAGAGATGTTGGTCACTATGCACGCGACTGTCCAAATCCAATGAGACAATCATGCAGCTATTGTAGACAGTTTGACCATGTGATAGAATATTGTCCTATTTTGATTGCTAAAATGCAGGAAGAAAAGATGTAGACTCCAACACAAAATTATCAGATGGTTAGAGAAGGGACCTGCGAAGAACATCCCAACGTGAATGTGGTCACTAGGAGTGGTGTAGCCACTAATGAAGATAAGGGAAAGCAACTGGATATTGACATATGGATTCGTAAGGCACCTGAGAACATAGAGGGATTTGATTTTCAACGCACAAATGAGACTTTTGCTGAAGCGCGAAAAGAATTTGCAAAGGGAACCACATCAACATCAGGTAGACCAATGAAGGAAGGAGGAGGAGATGAAGAAATCAAACCGTTTCTACAAGTGTGCATTAAGTTACTGTGCAACAAATAGGCAGCAGAGAATCTTCAAGCTCTAATAGATAATTGTGCAAAGAAGGAACTACCGATGGTATAACAGAGAGTTGTCAACAAAATATATAAGAATAAGAAGAGAACGGATAGAGATATGCATATGACCACGCAGATCTATGCTTATGAGATGGAACAGGTTATTTTAGATTTGGGGTCTAATGCAAATGTTCTACCTAAGAAAACATGGTAGTGCATTGGAGAACCCAAGCTGGAGTGGTCTACCATTCAACTGTGCATGGAAAATCAGTAGAAGATCGTTCCATTAGGGATGTTGTCGCAAGTTGTAGTAAGTATCGAGAGTGTTAAGGTGATGGCAGACTTTGAAGTTATACAAATTGTTAGTATGCATCTTAATTCCAAGCGTACGAAAAAAGACCACTTTAGATGTGCATAACAAACAGCCCTAACAGTAAATATGACTGTCAGTATCTTCAGATCTGCAGTTAGGTGATCAAGATAAATGTTGCAAAAATCTAGATCTATGCATTAGAAGACATTAAATAGTAGAAAAAACAAGATTTACTCCATGCATCCAATAGACAAGACAAGAATATGTTGAATGAATTTTGTATTAAGGGCACCTAGGAGGAAAACATAGGAGGGTGTTCCCAGTTCTCCTCAATGGGATGGTTTCTTGTAGCTCCTCAGCACTTCAAATCTAAAATTCCTCTCTCTTGATGGTGTAGAAAACTTAGACAAAAATGATAGAAAAATATGACTATGATGGTGGATCAATAGTCAGACCAAAAGTATTGCTCCAGAGTGATCTGTAGGCAACAAAAGGTGATAAATGAATGGAAAAACCCTTCTATTTATAACAAAATATTGAGTTAGTTTATATATTGGTGCATAGTTAAAATATTATTACCCAAATCAAGATCCAACTTTTATGGAATGTTTTATTATATTTGTTGGAGGGAAAAGGAATTTGACTTGGGTTAAATCCCTTTATTTGTAAATAATAGATAAATAAATTATTTATTTATCATTTTAAGGATGTGGTTGAGTAATAATCAAATAAATAACTATTTATTTAATTATTTATGGGTGATTTAGTCATATTTAACAAAGAATATTATTTAAATAAGGTTTAAATAACTATTCTTTAGGAAATAATAAGATAAATAATGATTTATCTAATTAATTTTCTTGTTTTGGGTTAAATATAACCAGGAATATTAATCAAATTGTTGTTTAATTAATTATTCCTTGAGGAAAATCAAACAAATGTAGATTTTTTTAATATTTCCTCATGGGGTTTCCTGTTTAGACCATAAACAACTTAATAAAGGTGGTTTACTAAATTATTTTTCATAGTGAATGCAATTTTACTTAGGGTAAATTGGTCTTACATGGTGTACTTGGGTCCATCTAATAACAATGGGTTAGATGACCAAAAAATGGTGTAACAGATTGCCCCTCAGCGTGCGAGTGTTAGGAGCTAATCGTATGACCGAAGTACGTTGTAAAAACACAATCACTAGACGTCGAAGGGGAAGTCAAAGAGAGAGAAGTATAAGGTAGACCAAAGTGCTGAAAGAACTAGACCCCGAGGAGGCGAGACTTATAGGTGCGACAAGTCCCTTTAATGAGTGAGTACCTATGCTATAGGTGGTGGGGGAGGCATACCTATGCCCGCCGAGGAAAAGTACAAACAATGAGGTGTCCGGTAAACCACGGGATTGGTCAATATAGCACATGCTGGCATAAACATGAGCCAGATAAACAACATGATAATGAATCTCACATACATATTGTGCCTGGGATAACAGCCAGGACTTGTACAATAATATCTTAGTACATGGGATACAAATACAACCCAGATGCCCCTGTAAACAGGAAAGGGCTCTGAAAATATGACTGATATATGCAATCAAGAAGGTGCTGCAAGAGGCTGAGGCCGACATCATCAAATATATGGAGCTACATTGAACGCTGAAGTGAAGAAGTCATATGGGTATGTGGGGGGCTACCTGTGGGGCCACCCCCTCATGAGGGCTGGGACATCTCACACACACCCGGGAATCACCAATATCAACTACTGCATCACTGAACCATCAAGTATACAGATCTTGATCATGCTGAAAGGACCTGGAGCTAAGAAACAATCAAGTCAACGGGAAATAAGGAGTCCCTTTGCCTAATCCAAGGCACCAAACAAGAGTGGAAGCTGGAACCAAGGTACATCGCCCTCTAGACCTGTCTTCTGGAATGAATGAGCTGATGTCGACATAAGGAGGTCTGCCATAGGTGAGGAAATAAGGGATCCTCAACTAAGGCACGAGAGAAAATAGAAGAGCGACTGACAGACTGACACTAATGATGATGATGAAATGGGGGGTACTGAGTAGCGAACGGACGACTTCCCTTGTTAGAGAATAAAAAGCATGGATGACCTGGCAGCGACTAACACAACATCATGAGGGATAGGGGACAATGGGACTGAAGGCCATAATGTGAGACACGAGAGAGGGACCAAGCAATGAAGGATGGAGGACTATAGCGGGATGCAAAGGGACTCGGAATAGACTCCATGAATGCAATGATGACTCAACTCGAATGATCTAAACAACGGTGACTCGATGGTGTTGCCACACAGAAAAGGTCCAATGGGGACCATAAAAACATGAGTAAAAGATGGTGACTCATGACGAAAATCGACACGAGCGTGGACAAGTATGGAGGCAAAGTGGTGCCCCCAATATGATTGTTGCAAGTGAAGAAATTCGATTTTTAGGAGGGGTGAAGTGACGCTTCTTGGAAAAAATGTGTCTTGGTGAAGTATCAAATCACAAAAATCATGAGTTGGCTACCTAAAGAAAATAAAACGTTCCTTCCCAGAAGGAAATGCTAAGGGTAATATTTCTTCAAATAGAGTGCATTGCGAGGATTAGGAAGGGGATGGCCTTCGAAGTCCTCTAATAGATATGCTCCCCGACCTAGATCCTTACTGATGATGTAAGGTCCTAGCCATAATGAGTCAAAATTTCCATGACCAAGTACATCATGGGCTTGGTCATACACCAGAAATAGATCGCCTTCGTGAAAATTACGAGGGTGGAATTTTCGGTCATATTGAGCTTTGGTGCATTTCTTAGCCACCAAGGCTTTTAGATGCAACACGACGGTCTTCAGAAGCGCGTTCAAGCATGATAAGTCGTTGTTCTAAAGGTTGGGTGTCGGCGAGAAGTTCGAAGGCTACATGAAGGGAAGGGATTTCACACTCGATCGGTAAGACTTCCTCCTCTCCAAATACAAGGTGGAAAGGAGTAAACCCAATGGCAGTTTTAACAGAAGTTCAATAGGCCCACAAATCAGGGAAGAGCATAAGGTGCCAGTTGGTTTTGTGCTTATCCACCATCCGTTGAAGCATATTTTTAAGAATTTTATTAACTGCAGGAGGAATATTGGTGCTCAAAACCCAACAGTGAGGATAGATCACGCCATATCTCATCTTCAAAATGTCGGCCATGGTTAGAGACCAATTTTTTCGGAACTCTGAATCGAGCGATCACGTAGTTAAAGAAAAAGAGGGCTACGATAGCTGCCATGTTGTTAAATGTTGGCATGGCCTCAACCCATTTGGTGAAATAGTCAACTGCCACGATGATATACTTATGGTTACCAGCCAATGACGGTCAACACTCCATAAATTCTATGGCCCACTTACAAAAGGGACCAGCTGAGATGACAGGATGGAGGGGAGCTGGAGGGGCTCGTGCCTTAGGGGCAAAATGTTGGAAATTGGGATAGTGTTTGACTGCCTCAATGCAATCACCAAAGAGAGAAGGCCAAAAGTACCCAGCGCGCATGACTTTCTGGGCAGTGGCCAGACCGGAGAGGTGGCCACCACAAGCACCACTATGACAGGCATTGAGGACTTGTTCTGCTTCAGCGTGTGTGAAACAACGACGAAGGACGGAATCTACACCGCGACGATAAAGGTCATCACCGATAAGAAGGTAGCGAGGGGCCTAGTGTTGGATACGTCGTCAAGCATCATGTTCAAGATGGAGGGCGAACTTTTGAGTTCAAAAATAAGTGAGGATGTCCCCATACCAGGGGTCATCGGTGGTAATGGAAAATAAGTGTTCATCGGGGAAATTATCATCAACTGGAGGATCCTGCATACCTGTAGGTAGTTCGAAAATGAATTCAGCGAGGGCTAAACCTTTCTTACTTTTTGGTGTGACAAATTCAAGATCGAAATCCTGGAGGATCACGATCCAACAGGTGTACTTCCCACTAATGATTCAATGACTTAGTAGGAAGGCCATGGGGTTGGAATTAGTCACGACCTTGGTGGAACACATGAGCATGTAATGATGAAGTTTCTAGACCGAGAACATGACAGCCACTGCTAATTTCTCTTCGTGTGAGTAGGATATAGGAGGTCCTACCAGGTTCTTACTGACATGATAGATAACATGCTCAATTTCATTGTCATCTTCCTGAATAAGGACTCCAGCAACCAAGTGGGTGGAAGCAGAGATATATAGGATGAAATCCCTATCAAAGTCAAGGGGACAAATAAAGGGAGCAGAAGTGAGAGCATGCTTCATAGCATCAAAATAATTTTGAGCATAGGCATCCCATACAAAAGGGATATTAGAGCGAAGAAGTCTAAAGAATCCATGTGGTGTGGTGGCATAGTTAGGTACCAACCGGCGAAGGAAATTAGCTTTGCCTTGGAGGCTTTGTAACTGGCGTAAAGTGCGGGGGATAGGAAGCTCAAGAATGGCTTGAACTTTTAATGGGTCAAGTGTGATACCATCTTTAGACACAATGAAGCCTAGAATACGGCCAAAAGGCACACAAAAGACACACTTCAGTGGGTTAAGGCGGATATTATACTTGCGACATCAGAGAAAGAAAGTACGCAGATCATGGAGGTGTTGCATCCGATGTTTATAACGTGCAGTAAGGTCATCTAAATAAGCAAGGATAATATGAGCCAGGTCATGAAAACAGTAAGACATAGCCCGTTGAAAAGTGGCTCCTGCGTTTTTAAGGCCGAATGGCATGACTCGATAAGCAAAGGTTCCCCACGGACTAACGAACGCATTTTTGAGTTGATCAGCACGACGGATAACAATTTGGTTGTACCCAGAGAAACCATCCATAAAGGATAGAACCTCATGCCCCACACACTCATCAATGATTTGGTCAATGAATGGTGTGGGGAAGTTGTCTTTGGGACAAGCTTTGTTCAGATCGCGAAAGTCGGTGCAGACACGAATGGTGCCTTGTTTCTTAAGAACGGGAACCGGGTTAGACACCCAAGTGGTGTATTCAATGGGATAGATAAAGCCAGCTTGCTTGAGCTTATCGATTTCGGCTTCTCTTCTGGAAGGATTAATGGGTCTCATCTTTTGACGGACAGGATTGGCATCAGGCCATGTATCGATATGGTGTTCGACAATGGCAGGATCAAGTCTGGGAATTTCTAAATATGACTAAGCAAAAATATCATGGAATTCTTTAAATAGCTTGGTGTAAGCCTCAACTTCTTCCGGGGTGCAATTGGCGCCGAAGGTGATATTTTCTTCTATCCCTGGTTTGTCAGAAATGTCAATTTTAATGGTAGGAGAGATATTGGCCATATTTCCTTCTTCGAAAGCATCAGGTGCAGGGATGGGATTTCTAAACCAATTGACTTCATCAGGAATGAAGTCTTTACTTTCCACAGCATATTGGTCATGGGGTTGTTGTGGGAGGAATTATGCGCAGTGGTGCATATCTTCCCATGGAAAGTCAGGTACGGTCATAGCTTCCATAATGTCTTCATCGGAATGAAAGATGGTGACTGGAGGAAGAGAGACCTCCTAACGTGGTAGAACTGCCTAACTCATTATCAAGTGAAGAGAGACTCACATGGGCAACATCATGGGGGATGATAGAAGAGTAAGCAGATAAAGGATCTACCGATGTTGAGCCCATGGTGATTGCTGAAGGGAGGTCAGGCGACACGTCAAGGGAAGCCTCAAAGGGGACTTCTACCGTGAGTCTCATGAATGATGATAGGTATAAAAAGTGGGCCACAGGCTCCATCATCTTGACATCAGGAGGTGGAATGTCAATGGGATCAAGCAGATCTTCTGGGAGGAATGGAAGGGATGGCTTTTTGTCCTCTCAAAGTTGCTTGAGACTCCTACAGCTGCCGCATTTGTGGAAAAATAGGACAATCATGTGTGTAATGGCAATAAACACCACAACAAGAATAGGGATTTTTCGTGCGAATATGCCTATCCTAATTGGGCTGAGTGCCCTGTTGCTGGTTCGTAGTGTTAGGAGCATTACCTTGATTAGGTCCAGGATTACCAAGAGCAGACTGATTTTGAGTGCCTTTCCTCTTCTTTTTGGAAGGAGGAGGATTATTCATGCCCTGTTTTGCATACACCTACCCCTGAGGGGGCAGTGGCTGTTGTTGCAGGGGTTGAGAAGGCAATGGAGGAGGAGGTGCTAATGCTGGAGGAGCTGGAGCACCAAGCTGTGGATACGGATAATAAGGAGGTTAGGTAACAGTGTGGTAAATAGGAGGTTGGGAAAAAAGAGGAGGCATGCCATATCCTGGATACATGCTACCGGGAGGGGGAAAAGTGCAGGAGGTGCTAGCCCCCCCTTGAGGAAAACCATAGCCCATGGGAGGTTGAGCATAGGGATTAGAGAGAGCTCCAACGATACCGTCGGCGATGTGAGATGCCCCCGGTGCGTTGGCACCACCGAGTCTAGGAAGATCAGGTAGAACGGTATAAACATAACCCGACTAAGCGTAGATCAAGTCATATTTTAACGCAATTTGGAGAGCGGCTTCTTCGGTTTGAGGAAAGTGCGATGCGAGATCTTTTCCGATAGGTGGCAAAAGAGATCTAAGGAGCCAGTCCATGTAGACACAATCTTCGAAGGTAGGAGCTCAACATAGGCTCTTTCTTCTCCGCCATTTTTAGACATGATCGGAAAGGCGAGTCGCAGACGATTGATAGAAAGAAGTCAACAATTAGGTACCAGTGTCGTAATGAAGGGGAATCTGGAAGTAAGATAGGAAAGCCTGGGCAATAGTCGCAAAGGTGGTATGAGAGGAAGGGGCCTGATCAACATACCACTTAGAAGCTTCACCTGTAAGCATAAGTTGGAACAACCGAAGACGGACAGATTCATCGGTAATGGAGTTAGACAAACACCACATGTGGAAAGATCTAACATGATTTGTAGGATCTTCTCCAGCACGGCCTTCTAACTTTGGGATGTCAGAAGGGAGCTTCGTTGGCATAGCAGGCCAACTAGCATCATGGTTTTGTTACACTAAAATTTGTCACCATGACATCTTAGTACTCCCTTGGCAGTCTATAATATCCAAGTTCCTAAAATTCAGGCCTTGAAACTAAGAGAAAAGCTCATAAAAGCCTTAAAACTCTGGTACCGCACTTTCTCTTAGTATTGTCTGTGGTCACACACCTTTTGGATATAAATCCTATGTAGCTAAATGCACTTTCTGTTTATTAAAAGTGCGGACCCCTGTAAAAGATAAGAAAAGGTGCAAGTAAAATCTAGAAGCTTAGTTAAAGTCATTTTTGGAAGCTTCTAGAAACATTCCTGCGGTGGAAAGTCCGCTCCTTTCATGTTCATGCATCCCACCCAATAAGGAGCTAACCCCTTGATGTAAGGAGCTAATCCCTTTGAAGGCGGATTCTATCCCTTCTTGTATGGAGCTATAATTTCCTCTCTTTCACTGTAAAAAGAGGCATAGGGTAGCCTCAAAGGGTTACAATTGATGAGTTGAGGTTTTTAGTATTATTAGAGTCGAAGTGTTGTTGAAACTCAGACCCTTTTAGCTGAGATTTTATGTGGGAAGGATTACATACCTCCATGTATCTCAGTTGGAAGAGTGCGAGGCTTGTCAGAGTAAAGGAAACGCCTATTCTGAACCCCAGGAAGACCTGTACAACATCAAAGCGGACACAGTTGTAAGGCTCTTATTATTTAAGTTAATACAAATAAGTCTGTTTTTCTCAATAAGCTGTCAATTGATTGGTTTATTTTATGGATTCCTTGATCACCATAATAGATATGATTTATGAATATATGCTATGCAGGTGCTATTTGATGTTTTCTTGTTTGTGATTGCAGATCTTCGAGGAAAACTCTTTCGGGCGACTGAAGGATTACTATTACAAACAAGCGTTGGATCAAAGGTAGGATCATTACGCCTTTATAGCATTTAATTATGAATCGCAATATATCTAGAGAAAGATAGATTTAGTTGTCTGTTTGTTGCTAGCTGTCCATAGGACACTTGGGAGGTCTGTCTTGTCCGCAAGAATGACTTATCCGTCCAAAAAAATGGCGACTCCGCTGGGGAATAAATCTTGAACTTTGATTTCTTTTATTTTTGACTTGTGAGTTTATTTTTTCTGAGTTTGATTTATTTATACTGGCTTGGGTATTTTATCCCTGTAAAATCCCTGAGAAATGATTGAAATTTTTATTTTTTTTCTTTAGTTTTCTTGTGTCCACCCTTTTCCTTTAGAGACAGTGCAGGCAAGTCCGCACTTTTCTTGTACCCACAGTGTGGGACCACACTGTTTTGCACTAAATCCTGCGGAACCTGTCAAAATTTTTGAAAAATCTTAAAATCTTCTTTTCTAGATTAGTTTTTTAGATTCTCAGTGATTACCTAGACCTGTGTCTTCTGTCAGAAAGCCTTGGTTAAGAGTTTATTTTAGCATTTTTAGTTTGAATGATCTTCTGAAAGATCTGCATGGTATAATGATTTTTGCTTTGTCTTCTATCCCGCTCAAAGATTAGAAACCTTGGTATGCCTTTAGATCACTGGTATTTCCTTGCTTTCTTGCTGAGTCTGACATCATAGCAGAAATTGTTTTATGAGATTTACATCCCATTTTTCTCATTTGCAAATCTTTAAAAAACTTTTGTTAATAAGTTTGGAATTTCACTTAAAAAATGAAAATTGGATGTTTTTTCGAGTTCTTTCTCATTCAAGTAAAGAATTTCTTAGTTAGATTACAAGATAAGTAAGACATCCTCAAAATATTGGAAGTTTTAATTCAGATTTAGTCTTAGAATTTGTAGATCTCAAAACAGTGTTTTTAGCTTTGAGTGTTTTTCTAGAAATTGTAGTGTCTTTTGAAGAAAAACTTCGTTTGTAGTTACGATCTTGAATAAAAGGGATTTCTTGTTGAGAAATATATCATTTTGAGTTCTCGTTGCAATTAGATTTCTTTTCATTTATTCTTGTTTGAAGGAAATATTTGTTTTTTTAAAAGATTGCATTTCTCAACTCTTCCTTTAGATAGAATTCATTGAAAGAAAACGAATTGTTTGTCATAATAGATGCATTTTTTAGTATGTTTTGAGTCGGGTCACTACATATCATTAGTTTCACTTTCGCACCTATTGTCCTAAGAAACAGCTTTTTAAAATCAACTCTTAATTTAAATTCAATTTAGTAATTTTTATATTTCTAGGGCTCTTTTCACCAATATAGCTTAGGCTAGTGTCTTGGAGTAGGGAGTAATTAACTCTCCAAGACAATTAAAACAAACAAGTAGTTGATCTTGCGATAAGAAAAAATTCAATAGTTGCTTGTATGCTCTAGGAAGCTCCTCTTAAAGGAGTCAATCACGAGGTCATGTCTGAACCAGTGGGATAATCAATTCTATCTCATTGGGAACGATAGAAGATACGCACGTATTAACAACGGTAAACCTCGGATAAATCGTTGTCAAGGAGCCTAGGGTCACTTGTCTGTATACCTTGGATTATGTCCAGGAGCCTTCAAGGGGATTGAGCTTTGTTACTCTGCCCTTGCGCGTATGTCGGACAGTAGAATGTTCCCCCAGGTATATTAGTTCCTGTTGGTAACCATAGTGACCATAATCTTACGGTTTTTTCCTAAGGTGACGGTGGTGGAAAGATCCCACTTTACCTAGAGTAGACGTCGACTAGACTCACTTGGACTCTCCGGAGGGTTATCTTCACTCGAGATGGTTTAAGTGGAGAAACTTGCACCGGTGTGTTTCATTAAGCAGGTTTTCGGGGTAACTGTTCCAACCTCCCTTTTTATAATAAATACTATGATGTTGGATTTCGTCACCAACTAGTGTTTTAGCATGGGAAGCTATTGTTTGTGTGTGGATTGATCTCCTAGATTTTTAGGTGTGTGATTCATTTTTTTGTTTCCTTAGTGACTCTAGGAGTGTTCATTGAAATTTTATTTGATTACGTGTGATTAATAATTTTTAATCGTGGCTGAATTACCGAGACAATTGCGCAGACTTCAGGGGAAGCCCCCTGAGTATACACCAAGCCAACTTGAAGGGTTGCAAGCTCTAGTATCGCCTAGTGACAGTAGAATTATATCAACAGAAGTAGGAGAGTCATCTATTGTTGTTCATCATGATTATCAATTACAAACAACAGAGCACATTCAAGAGCCAATTTCATTTTCCGAAGTTACTGGTAGTATTTCTCCTTCCAGTGAATTAGATGAAGAACCTGAAATTTTTGAACCTGACACTGAACCTGCTCTTTTGGAACCATCTTCAGGATTTGTTACTCCAACTTCTAGTGATCCTGGTTCACCTAGGGTAAGACATATCATTACTGAAAATCTTCCTTCTGACCTCATATCTATTGAAGAACTTGTCGGTCCAGACGAAGACATAACTCTTCTCGAAAACCAACAGACTTTGAATCTTAGGGAGCATGAATCAATATTCTACAGTCCTTTTAGAAGTGACACTTTGTATTTATCATTGACAGATTTTTTAGAAAACCTGGGTCTTAGTTTTTCACCACCCCGAATTCATTTTCATCCTAAACCTAGAGGTTATTATCCTTCATCAATCATGTCAAGCGAGTCATCTATGTTTTCCCAATCACCTGAAACATTTTTATATGGTGTTCCTTCTGTTCCTTCGGGGTACGAGTCACTCTCTGGTACTTTCTCAGGAGAAACTCCTTAACCAACTGAACAAGTGTTATCAATGTTTGTGCTCAACCTAGTCTCCTAAATTGATTTCATTAATTGTCAACCAGGGTTGGTAAACTGCTGAAGTGTGGTGCACTATATGTGCCTAGGTATTTGTTTCTTACCACGTTGTGTTTAGTGTTTTCTGATGTTTTTGGTTCATGGTTTTATGTTTGGAAAGGGAAGGAACTAAATGCTGGTGAAAAGAAGCTATTGGCCTAAACTATGGATGGTAAATAACAAAGGCAAATACTAAAACAGAACAAGGCCTAACTATGGCTAGCAAACAATAAATACAAAGCTTGATAATGACTTCAAGGAAATAAATCACAACATGAGCTTAAACTTGTCCAATTCATTCATTAAAGATGTTTTGGAAGAGCTTGAGAAATGGCCAAGTTAAGTGTAAATGAAGTTCTCCTAACTAAACAATCAAACACTCAACTTACAATGTTACAACATCTCATCCATGATTAAAGGTCTATTGGAATATATTTGGAAAATAACATTTGTAGCATAGTAAGACTTCTACTCTAAACTAGCTCCTAATTCTGTCTTGCAACTCAGTTTAACACTACTAGGCCTCACTCAAAAGTTATAGATTTCCTTCTTCTTTTTTGAATAGTCTTTGAGAAAAGGCTTGTTTGTGAAATGGTAAAAAGGTTGAAAAATACTCCAGGCCTTAGACTGATACTACCTTATGTCCAAGTAATTATGTATTAGTATGAGTTTGGAACAAAAGAAGTTTTGTAAATAATGAAGAATGTGGTTTTTGAATTTAACAACTAATACAATTTAAAATGCAATGGATAGCAACTAAACTAAAATGTTAACATAGTGAGCTAAGCTAAGACCAAAATAGGGTGCTACTAGTCTACAGTAAACAATGTTAAACTAAAAGCCATTATCAAACTTAAAATGAAATGAAATGACAGAGCTGAACTAAATGCAATCTACCTCCGGAGTGCTCTAACTAAATTAACATGCAGCTAGTCTATGGAATTATACAGCCCATCTTGTTCATTATGAATGATATTTTGGAAGAGTTTGTAAAACATTCCTAGCTGTATTATCCAATGCAATTGAACATAAACATAAAACTAAAAGCAAATACAACTAAAATCTAAAACACCACAGCTACTTCTTACTCATTGTTATGATATTTTGGAAGAGCTTTGTAAGAGTAAGACTAGCTGTAATGATTAATGAAATCAACGTAAAAGCATGAAGTTGATAAAAATATTGAAATTGGAAATTGAAAACAAAATCAAGCTAAGGCTACTTATCTAAATCATCTGAACGGAGCTTCTCGAGGAGTAGGGGCCCTCTACCGCCGGATTAGCTTGCAAATCCACTTGACTTTGACTCGGCTCTTGCACTAAAACGATGTCTTTTTCATTAAAGGAGAAAAATACTTAAAACATAGTATTCACGGTTCTATGAAATCTAGCAACAAAAGCCAAAATCTAACCAAGATCTGACCTTTGTCTCTCGGTTTCCCGAGCATATTTATAGCAAATTTACATAACAAAACTTGAGATAATACAGGGATTACTGTCTTTCCTAATAGAAACCAAACTAGGACTCTGATCATGATCACGTAACAGAATCTGGACTGTCCTTATCCTGTTAGGAGTCTACCTCCTAGTTTGAGTTCCCATGTGCTTAACCACCTGTAGAATTGTGCTCAGACTTTGTAGGGAGCAAGGAATGATGTGGATGAAGTCTGGAATTTTCCCATATGCGCTTTTCTTTGAGACGACACCTGTAACCCATTTAAACTCTAAAACAGCTACGGAACGCGTAATCAGCTACGAAACGCCTGTATTCTGTAGCTATTTTGCAGAAAATTATTAAAACAGCAAAAATCATGAAAATACAATATGTTAATCAATTGCATGTAACCTTTAAGCAATCCTAATCATTCTTCATTGATTTTAGGCTTATGAAGTGAAGGTTTGTAAAAGAGAAGGCAATTCTAGGGCTCAACATACCCCCACTGCAAGACTATTGCATGTCCTCATGCAATTTCATAAAAACTTATTCCATGTGCTCTGAAACCTCTGTTAAAACATCCAACCTTATCTTTCTGCTTCTTTTGGCCCTAATCTATTTTCTAATCTCTGTTAACTTTTCAGAAATTAGTTCTTCATCTTCCTCTTGTAGTGGAGTGTCAAGTTTATTTTCAATAACCATGTCAGTTTTTCTTCTTCTGCTCCATCAAAATATTTGGCAAAATATTTTGTAATCTCCTTATGGAAGCCATCAAATTTCTCGATAAAATTTAGCCTCCCTGCTTATTGTATTAGTTCCTTGACTTATGGATATCCTTCCAAATACTTGACTTCAACTGATTCTATCCTGACAATTAGCCACATTCCTTCTCTGTGCAAATTATCTTCCTTTCAGAATCACTTTTATATGCTTGAAGCTAGATTGACTACAGAGTCTAATGCTTTATTTTTTAAACTGTATCTCTGTGTCTGAAGATGGATTAGTTGAAGAATGATGCTTCACCCTCAGAATTACCTTTCTGCACTTAGAGATGGATTGGTTGCAAAGTGTAATGGAGGTGAATGGATGGAGGTAATTAAGCTATAAGGGAAAATGAAGTGGCTATGGATCTGATGGAGAATTTATGATGAACTTGTGGTGAAATAAGTGAATGATACAATCTTAAGGAGATGTGGAATGGTAGGTTGGAATTTTGGATAAGGGATATGGCCAAGATATGTTAATCAATTCGAATGATAGGTTGTTTTAGGAAACATATGATTATACACATTGTATCTATTTCATGTTTTTGCTATTAAAATAATTTTCACAATTTACCTCATAATTTTTGACCTTGTTAATTGTTGTGCTTGATGTTGTTCCTTTGGTCCTATTTTAGCATGTTGGTCTTCAAAACAGAATCCTTCAATTTCATGTAATCATCATCTCTTTGTAGGCTGTACAATTGTGTCGGAACTGCTTAATAAGATGTGGCTGCAACATGCAATCTGTAAAAAGAAATGAAGTATGACTATGGAAGATGGATGTGAAATGTAATGGAGTGAGAGTGGAATAGGACTTGTGAAATGAAATGAAAATGGCGTGAGATGGAGTGAAAGTGGAATAGGACTTGTGAAATGAAATGAAAATGACGTGAGATGGAGTGAAAGTGGAGTGAGATGGAGTGGAATTGTAGAATGAAATGAATTTTGCAATTTCTCTCAAATGGTACATCAGACTTCCCTGAAATTTTCTGAGGTTGTCACCAATATTATTATGCATCTTCCGACGAAAAATCTCTGCCATTGGTTACACGGATCTCCCGGAAAATGAGAAATGGCTGTAGGTGAAAGTGGCCAATTTCTTGAAAACTACACACTAAAATTTTCTGAAATTTTCTGTGTTTATTCACCCTACCTCAATGCATTTACCATAAAAATTTTAGGACCAACGGATGCACGGTTTGAAAGTTATGATAAAATCAATTTCTGCCCTGTTTCACCCTTCATTTTGCCCAATGTTGCAACAAAAAAGTACGCCATGAACTCATTTTAAGGCCGAATTGAGTGATTCAAAATGGAAACTGTGTATTTTTACCTTCTCTACTGCCACATGCTTCCAGAATTTCATTTTGATGAAGAAAAGGCACTGTTGTGCAAAAATACTCAAATCTGTCCTATTCTGTCCATAATGCTGAAAATTGAAAATCTGCCTGAAAAACCCTTCTGAAATGCCCTTAAAAATTGCTTTTTTTCAAATTATGTCCATCTATTACTCAATTTATCATATTCTGAGAAAACCCAGAAGCTCAGAATTTTTTATTTCTGCTCCAATCTCTTGCAATATTTGCGCCAAAACTGCCTTCTGGAAAAAGTTGCAAAAAAAACAAAAACAGGCTGCTACAGCAATAGCTGCAGAAACTGCCACTTTCCGCAGCCGTTATTGAATTGACAAGAAGATGAACATGCTGCTACAAGAAACTAATGAAATGTACTGCTGCAAGTTTTTGTTGATTTCATAAAACCATTAGTCTTCATCAAAGCCAACATTCATGGTACAATTCTTACCATGCGAATAAATGTGTTGAAGTCGAGCATGGGAAGAAATCATTGGATTACCGATCAATAATGAGAATCCTTAACCAATGCGAGACAACTCACCGATAATGTAAATGAGTGTCAAGGTACCTCAGTGCATCTTGACAGGGACGAATGAATGTGTCGAAGTCGAGTCGCCTGCAAGATTTGACAATCAAGAGACATTGTTGTATTCCCATTGTTATCAACGAGGAGGCTTGCCATTAATGAATGCAAGCTCCAAGGGACTTCAAATAATCTCTAATCTTGATCCCAGATAAAGTGTTGAGGTCTATGGGACAAGATCTGTTGGAAGGTGGACCTTAAGGAATTCCACATCATCCAACTCGAGCATAGAACCAAGAATGATTTGAAGAACCATGAAAGATTGAAACCATCATGAAATTGCAGAACTTATTGTGAAATTTGCTCGCCATTTGCCTGGTTTTCAAGCAAATCTCATGTCCAATTGCGCCAGCAAGCTGGTTTTCACAATAGGACTTATTTTTTTTTACTCTTTTTTTTTTTCTTTTTTTTTTCTCTTTTTTTTTATCTCCTACTCTACTTGAAAAAGAAAATCTTATTCAAGTATATGAGTACTTCCAGTGGAACCAGGTTTGTAACAAGATGATAGATAAACTCATATGCAGGTTTGAAAGATACTCTTTGACATGTACCTGTATATGAGATGCCAACTGTCTTGATTTAGATGATGTCTAAAGATATTGAATAATTGAGCATTGGGATCCGATGACGGACTTGAACCAAGATTCAATGTAATCTTGTCTTCCTTATCTTTCCTCTATCATGAAATCGGAGATGTGATCTTCATTCATAGAATCTAGTGATAGGCATGCATGAGACTTTTCAATCTCTGGTTCCAATATCTCCTCTTTATCAATAGACATCCATGATTCTTGGACCTTATTTGAGTCTTCTTCTTTTGGTTGTTGTTCTTCAATGATAGTTGGTGAATAATTTTGCAATACCTCAAAAATTTAAGTTGGTTGAGGTGTTTTATTGTTGGGGATATGAAATGGTTGTGGAGGTAGTGGAGTGGGGAATCTTTGGGGTGTTTGTGTGGATGGTAATGGAAAAGGTTGAATTGAGGTCAAATGAGGATGATATTGATGTTGTGGTGGAGGCGAATGGTATGAATAACATTGATGATGGTATTGAGGATAGAGAGGGAAAGATTGAGGATATGGTGGATTTCCTTTATAGGGCCTTTGCCAACTTTGTTGCCAAGATTGGTTTTGAAGTTGGGATTGAGATGGCAAAGGTTTCCAAGGTTGGTTTTGAGGTTGGGATTGAGATGGCCAAGGTTGCCAAGGCAAGGGTGTTCTCCAATTACCTTGAGGTTGTTGTGCATAACCTTGAAATTGTGCATAAGGATATTGCATCATATTGGGTTGATAAGGCTGCCATAGTCCTCTTGGAGCTACATAACAAAGTTGCTCTTGTGCTTGATTTGCTCCATTATCCTTCTGGTAAATTGCCTTCAACCCTGGTAATGATGGGAAATCTTCAGTAGTATGTGAGCCTGCGCAAATTTTACACATTTTAATGTGATTAAGTGGACATTCATGCAAAACATGTTTCTTTCTACATTTAGGGAAAAATATAAATGAAGCAACTTTTTGCTTGTTTTGCATTCTTAGCATGTCGGTTTGTTCATTTAAATTACCAAGAATGTTTAGCAAATTGTTAGGTTCAGTTTGACTTACCAATCTTGATGTTGACTTACTTACTCTTGCCATAAATGGATCTTGAGGGGATCTTACACACTTTGCTTTTCCTCTTGATATGTTCTTGCATAGTTCACAAATTTCTTGAAATGACAATCGATAGACATCTCCTTTTCCCACAATATTAAGAAGATCAATCCATTCATCATTTATAGCATTTAGTAGGAGAGTTTTTAATGCATCTGATCCTAAATTATGCAATTTAGATCTTTTGATATTATAAGTAAATCTCTCCACTAAATCTTCTAGGCTTTCATCCTCTTTTTGGTTCATGTTAAAGACTTCATTTCTAAGGTCATGGTGCATGCAATAACCTTTATATTTTTCCAAAAATACTATTTTCATATCATCCCATGTCCTTATAGAATTTGTTCCTAAAGTCATGAACCATCTAAGAGCTCTATCCTTCAATGTTGCCGGAAACAAATTCAATTTTTGCATGTGCAATGAGTAGCCATAAGATCTACAAATTATTTCAAATTCAAAAAGAAAGGTTTCCGGGTCTTCTGATCTCATACCTTTGAAGATAGGAACTAAAGATGGATGGATGTTATTCATTTGAATTTTGATATTAGTTTCTTGAATGGGAAATCCAAAAGGATATTCCTCATTGTCATCATCTCCATCCATTTCTTCAACCTGCTTTTTCACCTCTTCTTCTTCCTGCAAAAGTATAAATTCATGATGTGGATGTGTGGCTCTTACTACACCACATGATATAGTGGGTGTGGTAAGTGATTGAAGTTTTTGTTTTTTTTTTTTTTTTTGGATGTAGGAAATCAAGATACCTAGTTACACTTCCCCGGCAACGACGCCAAAATGTTTGTGCTCAACCTAGTCTCCTAAATTGAGTTCATTAATTGTCAACCAGGGTTGGTAAACTGCTGAAGTGTGGTGCACTATATGTGCCTAGGTATTTGTTTCTTACCATGTTGTGTTTAGTGTTTTCTGATGTTTTTGGTTCATGGTTTTATGTTTGGAAAGGGATGGAACTAAATGCTGGTGAAAAGAAGCTATTGGAGCTTCTTTTCACCCAGACTTTGTAGGGAGCAAGGAATGATGTGGATGAAGTCTGGAATTTGCCCATATGCGCTTTTCTTTGAGACAACACCTGTAACCCATTTAAACTCTAAAACAGCTGCGGAACGCGTGATCAGCTACGGAACGCCTGTATTCTGTAGCTATTTTGCAGAAAATTATTAAAACAGCAAAAATCATGAAAATACAATATGTTAATCAATTGCATGTAACCTTTAAGAAATCCTAATCATTCTTCATTGATTTTAGGCTTATGAAGTGATAAAAGAATGATGGAATGAAGTGAAGGTTTGTAAAAGAGAAGGCAATTCTAGGGTTCAACAATCAACTGGTATAAATGGAGCTAAAACTAAAACGTTGCACGCAGAGCAAGTTTTTATGATGTCTGGTAATATTCCAAATCCTCAACCTCAAGGTAGTCAGTTACCACCTGGGGGGCAACCTCAAGGTGGTCATTTACTGCCTAGGGGGCAACCTCAAGGTAGTCAGTTACCACCTGGGGGGCAACCTCAAGGTAGTCAGTTACGGCCTGGGGGGAAACCTCAAGGTAATTTTTTACCAAGACAAACTGTAGGACAGTATTATTTACCTGGAGAACAACCTCAAGGACAGTACATACCTCAAGGTTATCAACCTCAAGGACAGTACATACCCCAAGGTGAACCCCAAATTTAGTATATTCCTCAGGGTCCTTATCAACCCCAGATTCAATACGTGCCTCAGGGTTATCAACCTCAAATTCAGTACCCAACTCAAGGTTTCCAACCACCTTCCAGTCAATCATTTTTACAAGGAGCTAGAAATTTACCGCTTAATTATCAACCTTACGTTCAACCATGCTATGGTCCTTCATATGTACAACCTTCTACGGTTCAATACCCTAAAATGAACATGGTGTGGAATCCATCCTAAATTCAACAGACTATGCAACCTAATGTGCGGTTACCTAATCAACCTGGACAGCCTTTGGTTTCTGGTCCAACCCAACAACCTGTCCAGCCTACTGTTCAAGTCCCTGCACCTGGTTCTGTTTAGCAGCCTGGGCCTAGTACACCTCAGACTCCCCCTCAAACTGCTGCAACTTCTGTTCAACCTACAACACCTATTTCTCGAGTAATTGTAGCTCCGGTTTCTTCTATCCCTACATCAGTGCAAATTCCTCAAGTATCTGTGCCACAGTCGGGACCTACAAGTCAGACTATGGCCCAGATGCCAACAGGACAAGCTGGTACCAATACAATTGTTTCTAGTCAACCACAGTTTACTTATCAACCGTACCAGGGACAGTATCAATTTAGTCAGACTACACAAAATCCAGTGTATCAGTATCAGTTGTACCCTGGGTATACTTATCAAATACCTCAACAACCCCAGTATGGTCTGGTTAATCCTGGTTACCCAGGAGGTTACACGATTCAAAATGCACATCCACTTCCAGGGTATCCTGGATATCCTCCTCCTGGCACTGGTTTGATCACACAAGGTTATCAAGACCCCAGTCATCGGTTACCATTCATAGCAACTTTAGATTTACCAGATCTATCGTGCCTTATGAACGATCCCATTTTTTATCTTCCATATTGGTCGTCGATGCCTAACATGTTGCCCAGTGATATTTCGAAATTTGAAGGTAAGTCAGGAGAGGACCCATCTAATCATGTTATGACTTATCACCTCTGGTGTGCATCCAATTCACTAGTCGATGATTCTATTCGATTACGTCTTTTTCAGAGAACTCTCATTGGTCTAGCTGCCAAATGGTACATTGAGTTACCACGCGGCTTTTTTAATAATTTTAATGTGCTAGCTACTGCTTTCTTAACCCATTTTCAATTTCTTTTCAGATATGTCAATGGCATATAATTACCGACTTCATTAAAATAGTCTACGTCTACGTATATATCTGATCATATTCATGAGTGGAGATGTAGAAGGCGTTTAGTGAAAATATTTATTCCTGATCAAATTTTGGCTGAATGGTTTATTAAATCGTTATTGCCCAAAATTACTGAAGATGTGGCCAAAGGAGGCGTTGTTACAGAAGAACAAGTCAATTCTCAGGCTCAGTACCTTGACCTTGTATATACTCAGTCAGGTAATCTGTATGATAAAATCCCCGATTTACCAAGACCTGGTCAGTTAACTGCAACTCCTTCTGGCTCTCACGCCACTGATGGTGTAAATGGTTCTGTTAGCACTGGTAAAAGTAAGAAGAAGTCCTCCAAGACTACTTCTCCTATTATCACTTTACCCGATTCACCTAAAGGAGATTCTTCCCAGGAAGCTTCCGCCGATATTCACATTCTAGAGTCATCTACAACCAAATCTAAAACCAGTGGTAAGAAGAAAGGTAAGAATAAAAAGAAAAAATCTTCAAAAGAGAAAAACGATACAACAGAACTGACTGACGAAAAACGCAAACCTCGATATCCTTGTCTCATTTGTGACCAGGATCATTTTACGAAAGAGTGCCCGCATAGGGCCAAGGTATCAAAATTCGTTAAGGGTTAGCCAATACTTGTTGTCTTGAAGGATCCCTTTCCCACTCAAGATAGTAACATGGTTGGATCTTCCTCCAATCCGGTTGAGGATATTTTTATGGTTGCGACGTGATCGCAAGATTATGGTAGTCAAAAGACTAGTAAAGAAGCAAAAACATCCAATTCTGCATCGACTACATCTCCTTCAATTTCTGATCCATTGCAGATCGAGAAACAAAATCCTGACTTAGTGAGTAAACCACTTGCAAAAGGTGTTCTTCGTAAATCAGCTTTCAATCCACATGCGAGAGCTGCTCAGAATTACAATATTGTTGAAGATTTGGAAATTTCCCCTTCAGCAGTGTCAGCTTTGGAAGTATTGCAATCATGCCCAACCCAAAGAAAGTTGCTTTTTTAGCCTTAGGAGCTGTAGATCTCCAAGATTCGAACCTCATGATCTTCGATTTATATAATTTTACACCCCTCCTACCCCATCAAATGGCTTTTCAGATTCCAGTAATAGTCAAAAACAAGTGAATTTTTCGTATTGTTGTTGATGAAGGGACTTCTACGTGTATTATGTCGATAAAATGTTGGAAATAACTTGGTTCTCAAACAATTAACCAATCACCAACTATTCTCAAAGCTTTCAACGGAAGAGGTTTTCAGCCGTATGGTATTTTACAATATCTACCAATAGAGGTCGAAGGCAAAATGGTTAATCTGAATGTGGAGGTAGTTGATGCCCCTCTGGATTACAACCTTCTCCTGGGATGTAGTTGGTCTTATGCTATGACTGTTGTTGTATCATCGATCTTTCATCTCATCATGTTTCCTCATAAAGGAAAGATCGTTAAGATAGTTCAACTCTCATATTATTCATCCGACCTAGCCTCTACTGATAGCATCCAACATATCAGAAAAACGACTATCCCATATAAGGATGTCGAAGTAGGTTTAATTAAATATTCAGCTTTACTAGGAACTTTTTCCCTGCCTCCTCCGAACGTACAATCTCCTATTGCTAATATCAATATGATTACATCAAGTACTATGTCCTTTAATGATCCTTGGATAGTACCTTCAGAATCAGAATTGGATCCATTAGATGGCTTGATGCCTTTGAGTCCTTTTGAGTTAGCCTATCGAAATGTACAGACATTTTCTGATACTCCTTCAATTGAGTCTGATCCAATGAATGTGATCAGTCAGGAATCATTTTCAATATTGAGCTTAGCTTCGACACCGATTCTGAATCTTGCTCAACAAGTTTTCCATACTGATGAACATATTCGCAAATTCTTGTCGGTAAATGAGTTACCATGGGAAGATCTTCATCATAGGTCTTCATTTTTACCTGATCTCGATCATTTTGAGAATGATTTTTCCTCCATTTTTACCACTGATTATGTCAAAGAAACTCAGAATCCTTTCTCGCAGATTCATTCTCAATTGAATTTAGAGAATATTTCTACAACAGTTCCTCTTGACATTTCAGTAAAACTAGGAATTTTTGAAAACATTCATATAGGTGCTTCTTGTACGCCAGATGAAATCCAAGCATATAAAGCCCTATTTCATGAATTCCACGACATTTTTGCCTGGTCATATGAAGAAATGCCAGGAATCGATCCGTCAATTGTTGTTCATGAAACTAAGACATACCCAGATGCTAAACCCGTTAGACGGAGATTACGTCAGATACATCCGAGAAAAGCTGCCGCTATTAAAGCCGAAGTTGAAAAATTACTTCATGCAGGTTTTATTTATCTGATTCCGTTAACGGTATGGGTCTCTAATATTGTTCTGGTCAATAAAAAACAAGGAACAATACGAGTATGTATCGACTATAGGGATATAAATCAAGCTTGTACAAAAAGAAATTATCCAACCCCTTACATCGATAAAATTATCAACGATTGTGCTGGAAGTGAAATGTTCTCATTCATGGATGGATTTTCTGGCTACAATCAAATAAACATACTCCCTGCAAATCAGCCTAAAACAGCTTTCATTTGTCCATGGGGGACTTTTGCTTATCGCAAACTACCTTTTGGCCTTAAGAATGCTGGTGCCACTTTTCAAAGGGCCATGTCCTATGCATTTCATGACATTAAGCACATTGTGCAGCCCTGCCTCGATGATTTACCTTCTCATTCTTCGCACAGAGCAGATCATATTACTAATTTACGAGCCATCTTTATACGATGTAGGCATTATAAGATTCGCTTGAATCCTCACAAATGTGTTTCTACGTACAATCCGGATGATTACTGGGATTTATTGTCTTAAAGGCAGGCATTCGTGTTGATCCATCGAAGGTTGAGGCAATCATCAATTTACCTCCTCCTTCTACTCTTCGCCAACTCCAAAGTTTGAAAGGGAAAGCAAACTTTTTATGTTGATTCATTCCTAACTACGCCGAGTTAATGAAAGGTTTCACTAGGTTTTTGAAACAGAACATTCCTTTCTTTTGGGACGAGGTCGTTGATAGATCTTTTGATGCTTTGAAAAATGTGTTGACCCATGCACCGTTACTGCATCCTCCCAACTACAACCAAGATTACTTTTTGTACCTAGCCGCTTCCAATTCCACGATAGGGATGGCTTTAGTTCAGGAAGACGAATTCCATGGTGAACATGTGATTTACTATCTTAGTCATAATTTTCATCCGACTGAGATCAAATACTCACATGTGGAGAAATTGGCCTTGGCAACTATTCAAGTTGTCAACCGTTTTCGTCACTACATACTTTTACGCAAAACGATAGTGATCTATGATTGTAACCCTATGATGTACATTTTGACCAAACAATTGCTAGGGGGCAAATACTCCAAATGGATTGTAATCCCGCAGGAGTTTTATTTGGAGTTTGAAAAATCCAAATCAAAGAAATCATTAATATTTGCGAAACTTATGTGTGATTTCCCAAGTACTGATACAGAAACTGTGGCGGAACAACCAATCGCGGATGAATCCTTGTTTCTCATTAGTACCATTGATCCTTGGTATGGAGATATTATTGTTTATCTTCAGACACAATCTTTTTGGCCTGAGATTTCACAGTCACAACGACAAAAAGTACATTTCCAGTCTCAACAATACCATATTGTTGGTGACACACTATATCATCGTGGTTCGGATTCAGTATTTTGACATTGTCTAACCCACGAGGAAGCTGAAAAGGTCCTAAATGACTGTCACTCTGGAGCATGTGGCGGTCATATGTCTGGGTATGCCACAGCCCAAAAGATATTGTGTGCGGGTTATTTCTGGTCGTCCATGTTTAAAGATTGTATTTACGTGGTCCGAAATGTCATAATTGTCAAATATTCGATCGAAAAATGTGTGCACCACCTGCTCCTCTTCACCCTATAATTGTTGTCGGTCCTTTTGCAAAATGGGGCATTGACTTCATTACATGTAACCCTCACTCAGTGGGGAGGCATGGGTATATTATTCTAGCAGTAGATTATTTTACCAAATGGGCCGAGGCGATGCCTACATTTGCGGAAAATGGCAAAACTGTAGCTACTTTCGTATTCAATCATGTGATTGCTCGTTTCAGTGTACCCCAAGCAATAATTACTGATCATGGGAGCCATTTTTGGAATATCATGATGACCGAGTTAACAGACCAGCTTGGCCTGCGCCATGACAGTTCTACACCATATTATCCGCAGGCCAATGGTTTAGTTGAAGCGATTAATAAAGTTTTAGTCACCATGATTAAACGAATCATTGGAATTCATAAGTCGAATTGGCATACCATGCTCTTTTCATCACTTTGGGCGTATCGAACCCAAGCAAAAACATCAACAGGTTTTACCCCTTTTCAACTGGTTTATGGTTTAGAAGCGGTAATACCCATTGAATGCGAGATACCATCACTCCAACTAGCCATAGAGTTACTACCAAACACTTCTGAAGAGAAGAAACATTTTTTATACTTGGCTCAGTTAGATGAGAATCGGCGCACCACTGCATTAGCTACCGAGTCTCATGCGAAAAGAATGAAAGCTCAGTACAACAGAAATGTTACCCCTCGCAATTTTTCAGAAGGATACCTAGTTTTGAATTATGATCAAGCCAACGATAAGCTAGGGGCTAGGAAATTTTAACCCATGTGGCATGGTCCTTATATTGTTAAGCGATAGCTTGCGAAAGGGGCCTATGAATTGATTGATTTTCACGAGGTCCCTTTAGGTAAACCCATAAATGGGCTTTACCTGAAGAGATATTACGCTTAATTTTTGTGTGGAGATCTTCTTTGTAGATTAGTTACTTTCTAGCTGGTGTGTTATAGATTAGAAATGTGTGCCTAGCTTAAGTGTGCTTTTACCACTATTTCCTGCTTATCTTGGTACTTTTGATATCGCCGATGTCGACATCCTTTCAAACGTATATTGGTTTTGTTGATGGCGCTTGTCGTAGTACACGGAATATTTCTTTCGTAGCTGAGGTTATTTGCTCACCCACTAACGAGTTAGTATCCATGCATGGGGTAAGTCTCAGTCAAACGACGAATAATATTGCTGAATATAGTGCAGTTATTGAATTATTATCGGAATCCATTTCATTTGGAATTCGAAGTTTGATCGTTAAGTTAGATTCTGAACCTGTTGTATTACAGTTAAATCGAGTATATGCCATTAGAAATCCATTTTTATTAAGATTATTTTTAAGGGTTCGTCTTTTGGAATGAGATTTCAATTATATTGAGTATCAACACATTCCAAGAAGTTTAAATACATTAGCAGATGCAGTTGCTTCTAGTATTATAAACAGACATTTGCAATAACAAAGTAACAAATCAACATTTGATAAACATGATTGGACAGGTAACTGGAAATAACAGTATATCATAGTATAAATGTAGTGTTCAAAAAATAGTACATCGTCTTCGATCATAGGCTCAAAACGCCTTATGATCGGAAAAAAGTGATACAAAAAATGAGTCTACAAGTCAATCATCCACTATCCGTGGTGATGATCACGATAATACACCACTACTCGTGCCACCCTAGTCAAAAACCTCCTGAATGGTCCAGGAACACCTATGACATATCTCTGTAGACGAAGTGGGATATCATCTATAGTGGTCTCAGGAATATCTATAGTGGTCTCAGGAATATCTATAGTGATCTGCTCCAAATGGTGCTCTAAATCAGTTAGGATCTCTGCAATCTGATCCTATGGGGTTGGTGGTGCTGTTGTTGCATCCCTTTTCCTCCGGTCAAAGGGGCGGAGAATGGCTGGTCGAATTGGACCCAAATCTGCATTTGAAATTTTTTGTTATCATTTTTGGATGATTTAAAAAAAAAAAAAAAAAATTAGAAATTAGAACATGTCAAAAAAGATTTTTTACCTGACTTGTCCCATTGAGTTCCTGAAGGAAGGGGCATCTCCCAGTCGTCACGAAAATCCATGCCAGCATAAGGAAAATCCTCTATAACAAAAAGTTGGTGTTCCAACCAACGAAAATATGTAGAGGGAAATTGCACAATCTCGCCACCCTCACTATGGCGGGCCATCAAAGCAACCCAACGAACCATCCTGGGCTCTCGAGGTCGACCAGCATCAACAGGAATATGTTGCGGGGCTAACATGGGGATCCTCTCTAGAGAAAAGGTGACTACAATGGACCCATATCCAAAGTTGTTTAGCTTCCCATTCTTTTCTCTGGTAAGTTGGCCTTTCACATTTTCCAGCACTGCCTCGCACCAGTTGAATATGGTGCCTCGAAAGCAATCCACTGCTATGCGCATCTGAGATCCGGTGGCTACATGCAAAGCTGCACTTCCACACAACTTGACAACGGTAAAAGCAATCACTTTTAGCTCTGGATGGATGATATTTTTTATGTCAATTCGTTTGTCCCGGGGATTGGCTTCATCATTACAAAATTCTAATTGTAGGTTGGCAACAGACTAGCCACCTGGCCTAGCCCCAAATAGAGATAGTGGTTCTCCTCTCCTGGACAAACCAGTCAAAAAATAGATGTCTTCCAGCTCAATCTCGAGCCGGTGACCTCCGATCATGAAACACTGGTCCTGAACAACCCATTTACTTACCAGCCAAGTAAGAAGATCCACTTGAGCTCTCATGCCACTGATAACCCAAAATTTGTAAAGCCCGCATGCTCTTAAAGCTTGAAAAGTAGGTTGATGAATTATCGCTGCTTCATCTACCTCTTCGTGCTCCCGTTCTCGCCAAATGAGCATTGTAGATATCCTACAATCAATAAAATGAAGCATTAGAATCATTTTGAAGCAAAAAAATTGGGTAATTTAGGAAGAAAATATGTTTTTGATTTGTTACAGTGCCTATGCACTTTACGCTCAGGGACAGTGCGTAGATACACACGGGCCCTGTGTTAAAAGTGCGGGGCCCCGACATTTTTCTTTGTAGAAAAATGTCGGGGTCCACAGGTACCTAATGTCTTAGGTGCGGACCCCCGAGGGCAATTTTTTCAACATATTTTCCTCTCAAAAATGAAATTTTGACCCTAAATTAAAAAAATTGAACGGATGAAAAGCAAGATAAGGAGGTTATGGATTACCTGAAACAGACGATTTTCGATTTCGACAGTCGGTTTGCCCAGAATCTTCTCCGAAGCGTTTTTTTCCCAGAGCTCTAAAAACTTCACTCCAAACTCAAACGGTAAAAATGAACTTGAAAAACTCCCTTTTATAAGTTTTTTCGAATAGATGAATTTTAAATTTGTTTATTTTTCACTTTAAAAAGTCAGTTTTTCAAACTATTTTTTATTATTGAAATAGGTATGTTTAATTTTTCAAGTTTCTGTGCAAAATAACAGATTTTTCAGGAAAAATGGTCATTTTTGACGAAGAGTAAACTTTTATCACTTTTTCGGGCTCTTTAAATTTTACGAAAAAGCGAAACCATGGAGTCCTCTTTTAAGCCCTTTTTCAGACTCTCTAAAAATGAAAAAATTGTCGAGTACTTGACTATTCGAACTCGTTAAAGTAAATGAACAGTCGTCCCCTCAGTATAAGTTTGCCCCCTTTTTCGAATTGAAATGGACTATTTACGAAAAAGGTATACGTTGACTAAACATGGTTAATAGAGTTCTCTCTTTCATTATTTTATCCTTTTTCGGGCCTGAGAGACTAAATTTACGAAAAAGTACACCCATGGAGTTTTCTTAAGTTTTTTCTTCTGACTCCCTAAAAATGAAAAACACCGAGTTTCTCCTATACTGGACTCGTTAAAATTTAACAGTAAAGGACCTGTCGATTACAAACAGGAACGGACCACTCCTTCTTAGTGTTCGATTTTAAACTAAGTTGGACTCATCTGAAGGATGAGCTTATAAACAAGCAAATGTTATCCTTCTCAAGCTTGTCAAAAATAAAGAGGTACTTGCCATAAATGGTGGGGGAAAAGAGAGAAAAACAGATTCATTTGTTACACTTTGATTTGTAAAAGCATTATACCGTTCTTGAACACGACACTTTCTGTCGCACTTCCACCTAGGTTGGGAAATCCTTTGCCTATCAGTTAATCAAACCACATTGAAAGTCTTCAGCCGGTTTCTGGGTATTAGCTTAGGGAAACTGTCACCAAACCATCTGCAATGTCATTATGTGTTCAAGAGGACAGTCAAACAAACCATTCATCTGCAAACATTTGTCTCCATTCGCGTTGACCATCCCTGAGTCAGTCCTTGCAAAAAATTTCTTCAAAACTTGATATATGGTTTCATGTCGTGAGCTTGCTTACAACAGATTACTTTCTATCGACAACAGCTCATCATCTAGGAAGTTGATCTAGAATCCATCAGTTCCTTGAAATCTGCATGCCTTAATGGCAGGTTTCTCGCCTTCGACGACAGGTTACATCATTGACCTTCGATCGAACGATTCCATGAAATGTTCGACTTCAGATCACTTATTCACATTTCGTGGATTGTACTAAGTACTTTGAGAGACATTGTCATTATTGGTGGTTTCTCTCACACTTGTTAACAGTTCACATCATTGACTGGTAATCAAGTGGTTTCTACCATGTTCGACTTCAGCATATTTAATTGCATGGATAGAATCGTACTAGTTCAGGAAGCAGAAATCAAGACCCTAGATCTAGTTTCCACCATCCAAGCTACGAGGAGTTTTATTATTCATTATGCAGTAGACTATTCATTACAGATGGTTGCACCCATGCTGTGTCTACACTATTGATGTAATATTAAAATCATTTCTGTATCAGAACAAGTTTAGTTAGTTTTGATCTGAGTATGGGAATGCCTACCTCAGCGATGATGTATATACATATACGTGTTGCATTGAATTTTTTTACAAGGTTCCGACTAGGGTGTCCACAGGCTAATCCTTGAAATGACAAAGCACATCACTCTTCGAATATTCTCAAACTTCGCACTTTAGGGGGCAATTTGTTACACTGAAATTTGTCACCATGACATCTTAGTACTCCCTTGGAAGTCTATAATATCCAAGTTCCTAAAATTCAAGCCTTGAAACTAAGAGAAAATTTCATAAAAGCCTTAAAACTATGGTACTGCACTTTCTCTTAGTATTGCCTGCAGTCACGCACCTTTTGGCTATAAATCCTGCGTAGCCAAACGCACTTTCTGTTTATTAAAAGTGTGAACCCTTGTAAAAGATAAGAAAAGGCGCAATTAAAATCTAGAAGCTCAGTTAAAGTCATTTTTGAAAGCTTCTAGAAACATTCCTGCAGTGGAAAGTCTGCTCCTTTCATGTTCATGCATCCCATCCAATAAGGAGCTAACCCCTTGATGTAAAAATCTAATCCCTTTGAAGGAGGATTCTATCCCTTCTTGTATGGAGCTGTAAATTCCTCTATTTCACTATAAAAAGAGGCATAGGGCAGCCTCAAAGGGTTACAATTGATGAGTTGAATTTTTTAGTATTATTGGAGTTGAAGTGCTGTTGAAACTTAGACCCTTTTAGCTGAGATTTTATGTGGGAAGGATTACATACCTGCATGTATCTCAGTTGGAAGAGTGCGAGGCTTGTCAGAGTAAAGGAAACGCCTATTCCGGACCCCAGGAAGACCTGTATAACATCAAGGCGGATATGGTTGTAAGGCTTTTCTTATTTAAGTTAATAAAAATAAGTCTGTTTTTCTCAATAAGCTATCAATTGATTGGTTTATTTTATGGATTCCTTGATCACCATAATAGATATGATTTATGAATATATGCTATGTAGGTGCTATTTGATGTTTGCTTGTTTGTGATTGCAGATCTTCGAGGACAACTCTTTTCGGTGACTGAAGGATTACTACTACAAACAAGCGTTGGATCAAAGGTAGGATCGTTACGCCTTTATAGCATTTAATTATGAATCGCAATATATCTAGAGAAAGATAGATTTATTTTTCTGTTTGTTGCTAGCTATCTGTAAGACACTTGGGAGGTATGTCTTGTCTGCAAGAATGACTTATCCATCCAACAGGTATATAGGGTCATTTATCAACTGGTCGAAATCGGGGAGGCTGAGACCTACCATGGAGGGGAGCAAGGGCGCAGCTGGGGTAGTGTCCCTTGCAGTCCCACTAGTGGTATTCCCAGCATGAGCGCCGGGGTTACCACCAGCATTAGGTCTTGCACCAGACATGGTGAAGGTGTCAGGGGGAGAACCGGCGGTGGAACGAGAAGGAGAACCTAATTGACCAGAAGAAGAGTTAGAATGCGGACCTGGTGGAGGACTAACTCGAATCCTACGCAGAGGAGTAAGTCTTCCTACCAGAAACTAAGGATGAATGCCAAGAAGTCTCTGGGATGAACGTCTTGGTGGTGCAATGATGACAACACAAACATGGCACAAAGGAAAAAGAGACCGAAAAGGGTAGGGAGGTGCAGGATCAACTGATTACAATGTCGAAACAAGGACAGAGAGGTGCAGGATCAATTGATTTCAATGTTTTACAGTCTTTTCTTGGTGGTGTTAACTAAGACCTTTTTCGCTTAGGGTGTGTGTGTGAAGTGTGTAAATTTTAATTTTTAAACCCAGACCTTTGTAGAGAAAAATAAAAAGTGTGTTGTATAGCTGCAAATAAACCTGCAAATAACAGTATATAAGGCTGCAAAAATAGAAAAATAAACAGCTAATAATGCAATAATCTAAACCCAAGGAGGCGAGACGCTCAACAACTAGTCTATACGCGAGTAAAAAAAAACTAATCAAAACACACTAAAATCGCCAATAGATCTAAGGTCAGGAGGGACAGGGATCTAAAGGAAAAATCTGCTGGAAAGTGGTGTAGAAAACAGCAACAAATCAAAGGAAAAATTTTTGTAAATGAGGTGGCGAAAGGCTATCTCCTGGAGGGAAACGAAGTGAACCCTAGAGGAAAACCCAAACAAAGATAAATGAGTTGATTTGGATGGGTAACAAGCCAATCTGAAGTGGATCTGAAGGTGAGGTATCAGATCTAAAAAAATGGTTGAAGACTCTGAAATTTCAGACAACCTGCAACAACAAAAACTCTTCCACAAAAAGTGGAGGGTACTAAAGCCCTAGGGGGCTAGGTTCCCACTTAGTTGAGCAAAAAATAACAAGTACAGGTCCAAAACGGGCAGAGACGGAGGTCAGAAAACCCTGAACAGAGGCTCAGATAAACCTAGAAAACTTTCAGAAAAAATCCCTGCAAAAAATCCAAGTCGCAGTTTCTGACCTATTTTCAGTAGAGGTCGCAGTTTTTGCGCTGAAGGTGCGTCATGAGGGTCCAGGTCGTAGTTTTTGGGCCAAAAAGTGTGACCTGCACTTCTGGCACTCTCACCGGTAGATTTCAGAAAAATTTGTCGTCTCAGCTGCAGCTGATGTCTGGCACCTGCGCAATAGGTCTGAAAACACACGGAAGTTAGAATTTTTATTGTTTTAGGGTTTTATAGGTTACAAACAACATCAAGAAAAGCAAAAACAAGGGGCTGAAGAGAAATCTTAGGGTTTGAAGCAGTTGGATATGCCAGGATCAGAAAAACGACAGTGGTTGTAATCGTAAACGTGTGTGGAGCTGCCAGTTGTTATTATGCATCTTAATTCCAAGTGTACGAAAAAATACCACTTTAGATGTGCATAAAAAACAGCCCTAATAGCAAATATGACTGCCAATATCTTTAGATCTGCAGTTAGGTGATCAAGATAAATGCTGCAAAAATCTAGATCTATGCATTAGAAGACATTAAACAGTAGAAAAAACAAGATTTACTCCATGCATCCAATAGACAAGACAAGAATATGTTGAATGAATTTTGTATTAAGGGCACCTGGGAGGAAAACACAAGAGGGTGTTCCCAGTTCTCCTCAATGGGATAGGTTCTTGTAAGTCCTTAGCACTTCAGATCTAATATTCCTCTCTCTTGATGGTGTAGAAAACCGAGACAAAAATGATAGCAAAATATGACTATGATGGTGGATCAATAGTCAGACCAAAAGTATAGATCCAGAGTGATCTTTAGGCAACAAAAGGTGATAAATAAATGGAAAAACCCTTCTATTTATAACAAAATATTGAGTTAGTCTAGACATTGGTGCATAATTAAAATATTATTACCCAAATCAAGATCCAACTTTTATGGAATATTTTATTAGATTTGTTGGAGGGAAAAGGAATTTGACTTGGTTAAATCCCTTTATTTGTAAATAATAAATAAATAAATGATTTATTTATTATTTTAAGGATGTGGTTGAGTAATAATCAAATAAATAATGATTTATTTAATTATTTATGGGTGATTTAGTCATATTTAACAAAGAATATTATTTAAATAAGGTTTAAATAGCTATTCTTTAGGAAATAATAAGATAAATAATGATTTATCTAATTAATTTCCTTGTTTTGGGTTAAATATAACCAGGAATATTAATCAAATTGCTATTTAATTAATTATTCCTTGAGGAAAATCAAACAAATGTAGATTTATTTAATATTTCCTCATGGGGTTTCCTGTTTAGACCATAAACAACTTAATAAAGGTAGTTTACTAAGTTATTTTTCATAGTGAATGCAATTTAACTTAGGGTAAAATTGGTCTTACATGGTGTACTTGGGTCCATCTAATAACAATGGGTTAGATGAAAAAAAAATGGTGTAACAAAAATTGTAGATGATATTGATCCTTATCCTTCATTGCTAGGGTTGGATTGGGCTATTGATATGGATGGTTTCATAAACCTGAAAAAGAGACGAATGGAATTTGAAAGCAATGGAGTGAGGTTCATCATTCCTCTAGACCCTGCAGAAGGACAAAGATACACTGAGCCTGTGCGCGTTGATGATGATATTGATCAAATCTATAAGAAGTTGAGAGAAGAGTTGGATAAAATAATTGCTGCAAGAATCATAGAACTAGTAGAGGAGTCTCATTGGGTAAGTCCAATGCTAGTGCAAGACAAGAAGACCAAGGGAGAAATCAAGATCTGTGTCAATCTACACAAATTGAATGATGCTTGTATGCATCCATTCCCAACTCCATTCTCTGATGAAATCGTGGATAATGTTGGAGGCCAAGAATCTTATTCATTCACAAATGGGTTTTCAAGGTATCATTAGATTCGGATTGCGCTAAACGATCACAGTAAGAAGACCTTTGCAACTGAATGGGAATCTTTCCAATATACAGTCATGCCCTTTGGCTTGAAGAATGCACCTGTCATCTTCTCGCGTGACGTAGTAATTACTTTCAAAGAATTTATCCACAAGTTCTTGGAGTTATACTTTGATGATTGCACTGTGTTTGGGCTATTGAAGAAGCATGTTTCAAACTTGTGCTTAATGTTGTATACCTGTAGAAAATACCAGATCTCATTGAATTTGAAGAAGTGTATATTATGTGTGCCATTTGGGATACTGCTGGGACACATTGTCTGCCAGAAAGGGTTGATAGTAGATCCTGTGAAGATCGCAGTAATAGCTAATTTCGAGATTCTTGAGAATGTCAAGAAATTGCGCTCAATATTGGGGCACACTGGGTATTATCAGAATTTTAATCAGGGTTATGCGCTGATAACTGTGCCCATGGAGAAGTTGCTCAAGAAGGATGTGACATTATGCTGGGATGAGGATTATTAGAAGAGTTTTGAATTGCTAAAGGAAAACATGGTCACTGCGCCCATACTGGGCCTTCCAGATTGGTCAAAATTGTTTCATGTGCATGCTGATGCCTCCTGTATTTCACTCGGATCTATTTTAGCGCAGTGAGGAGCGGGAGAGATTGAACACCCTATTTCCTATGCAAGCCAAAATCTCTCAAGTGCAAAACGAAATTAAATTACTCCACCATGGAAAGAGAAGGACTAGAAATGGTGTACGCGCTGCAAAAATTCTGCCACTATCTATTAGGAGGCCATTCCAAGATGTTTACTGATCATTCTGCTCTAAAGTACCTAGTCAATAATCCTGTGTTGGGGGGGAAGATCTGCATCTGGTTTTTATTATTCTAGGAATATGACTTTGAGATTGTTTTCAAACCAGGAAGACTGAATGTTGTTTCAGACAATTTGTCGTGCAATGAGACTGGTGAAGAACCCATGAAATTGGAGGATGGATTTCCAGACACGTAGTTGTTTGAGATAAAGGTGGTTGATGAGAATTTCCCTGATATTATTCAGTTTCTGACTACTGGATGCACGCTTGAAGAATATACAGTTCAACATAATAAAGAGCTTGTGATTCACACACCATACTTCAGTATTATTGTTGGATAGTTGTAAAAAATGGTTGCAGATGAAGTTCTACGAAGATATGTTTTGGAGTATTAAAGACGTACAATCTTAGATGAATCTCATCGAGGGGTTATCGATGGTCATTATGTAGGTAAGGCAACCACGCAGAAGATTTTGCGAGCTAGGTTATGGTGGCCCACACTGCACAATGATGCCTATGCGCATTGTCGCGCATGTGATGTATGCCAAAGGACGTAAAAGCCATCATGTAGAGACAAGATGCCCTTGCATCCACAGATGGCACTGAAAGCATTTGAGAAATGGGATATAGACTTCGTTGGACCTATTAATCCTCTAGGCAAGAAGAGCGATGAGTGTTACATTATCACGACGACTAACTATATAACCAGATGGGCTGAAGCTAAACCTGTGAATGATTATACTATAGATACTGTAGCACAGTATCGAGCTGGCCTTGTAAGGGCCCACCACTGAGAAGTTGGTTCTTCAAGCACAGGGATATGCTGCGCAAAGTTTGGAAATGGCGCTCCCTCTTAAATATTATGTCAGCGCGCTCCAAGCCAAGCTGAAGAAGAAAAAGTCACAGTAACTCGGGATGAGCCACATGTTTGTGTTGGAGGCGTGTTGGAGCGGGGTCCCCTAGGGTACACTTTTTGGTATATTTTTGTAAAATTTTTGTATATGCGCATTGCGCGAATGAGTCAAGGGGCTTTGGGGTAGGTCAAAGTCCCTATTTTTATTTAAAAGGTTTAAGGGTAAACTATGGGCCTCAAACCGTGGTTTGAGACCATAGTATCTGTGTGCTAGAATGATATAAATAGATAGATCGAGTCTAAGGAAGTAACTTAACTTGATATGATGTTATGATCTGAATGTTTATGTGTCTGTAATACTTTTGTAAGGGTTTATGTCTGGGTTGGGTAGAAATGCAACTACTGGATGTGTGCACGGAGACCTAGTCCTCACTGTGTGCGAACTCCGCTAGCTATGTGCACGGAAGGGTTAAGTGTAAGGTAAAGTCTGATGTATTGAATTGATCTGAATTAATACAAGGACTAATTTTGGCGGAACATTGTGTATTGATCTAAGTAATCTATTCTTGTTTTTGTCCTAAGATCACATTGCTTCTGTGTTGATTATTTATATATGTGCAGATACATTTGTTATCTATGCATGAAGTTATATTGATGATAGAATACATGGATGAATCTACTTAAGCTATTATGCCTTATATAGATCTAGATCTGATTCTGGTGTAATATATCTGTGACAAAGTGATCTGTGAATATGTTCTATGATATGATAAAGTATTATTCTCTATTGCGCACATCTTTTTATAACCGATATAAGTTTGCAATCAATCTGCTTAAGGCCACTACATTATTTTCTTCCTCAGGGTGCAGAAACTTGGTTCCAGCACCCCCCCCCACCCCATACTGCTTCGGGTGAGACTTTGATCTGCGCAATTAGGTCATTGTCGAAAGGGCTAGTAGTTGGAGGGTTTGTTTGTTGCGCGATAAATTTTGAACCTGGGTCAAGACCCCACAAGCCAACAAAAGGGCTCTGAATTTTACTTTCTCCAAAGGTGCCTTTTCCTTATTTGTTGGTTATGATTTTTTACTGAGGTCACTATAGATTAATTCTCTTGTTTGCCTATGAAGATTTATCTTATTGGGCATAAGAATTTCCTTAGTATTTACAAATAAATTTATAGCCTTGAAATCTATCCCTAAGGAGATGGACTAAGATACTGTATGTGTAAGTGATATTTTTAATTGGTTCCTCTCAAGATCCATGGCTGAGAGAAGTCTGGTCTAATAATTAGAGAGTGATTGGACCTCGAATTGAGCTGCAACATTTCTCCTCATTCTTACATCTTTTTCATCAATTTGTTGAAGGTATTTCTATAAAGCATTCAATGAAAAAAACTATTCTTTGGTACGATTTGGATATGACTATGAATGTTTCATACCTTCCAATTGTATTTGAAATCCTATTTCACTTGAAGGCATTTCTATTAAATGTGAAATTTTGGCCTCCCCTCCTTGATTTTTAACTTTTCTACTGAATTGGGAACTTTCAACATCGATTTCTATTAATTTTGCAGTGTTTCTTTTCAAACCCTTCTTTAGGAAGATGACTTTCCACATTTATACCTTGTTGTGATTCTTCCATACTAGAGTTTGCTAACTTCTACAACTTTGGTCTTGCCACATGGGTGTATGGAGCACGTGATATATCTATCTTTTTTCTAGAAATTACTTGGTGTGGGTCATATTTCCATTTTTCTCCTTGTTGAAAATTCAATTCTTGCATCATATTTCCAATATCCTCTGCAATTTTCCTATTATTTATAATAAACAGTCCCGTTGTTCTATCTAGCTTAAATAAAAAACCCTTCCTAGCTAGGACAAAATGAATTTGATATAAAATTAACTTTGTCTAATAAATTCTAAGGAAAAAATTCTCATAGGGACAAATGTAGGTAACTTTCACAGTGGAATTTTTGCACCATATAGCCTTATCTCTAAATAACACTTAAAAACATATGAATCACTAAATTTGATATATTTACTTACTTGCAACAATATAGCTTGTGGAAGGATTCTAGGAGCAATCAAGTTATTGATAATGTTGTATGAAATTGACATAAAAGAGGATATATAAAGTGAAAAGCCTTCATTATTTTCCTTCCACCTCACTATATCAGTAAAATTGATGATAGTTTGCTTCTATTTCTTAGGATCAACAACATTTAACCCCAATCCCATAAATTGATTTGCATGATGGTATAGAAATAAGTACACATGCAAAGATGGATATCTAAAACAACCAATGATGCTAAAATTATAAAATTGGAGGTTAATGGCATGCTCCCAATAAGATGGAATATCTGATATGATGTTCGATTGCATTATGAATTGGAAAAACCCCAAGGCCTAGAAATTGATGGTTATGGTATCGTCTTTTCCCAATACACTCATAGTAACAGAAAGGATGGACTTAATGTCCTCAAAAAGTGAGGTTATGGGAAACTCAATGGCATATGGAGAAAGAGTAGAATCAAGAGTTAAAATGAGACCAATTAGCTTGTTTTTATCTTCTCCAAAAATGGTTTGATGTACATACAAAAGTAAATCATCAGTGAATTCCATATAACTATCAGATTTCAGGATGTCTAGAGCTTGATGAATTAACAAAGAAGAGACATAAAAATTAGTTTCCCTTACAAAGTTCATGATAAAATTTCGTTGAGAATACAAGGATGAAGTAATCCAACTAACGAATATTGGAAAGGGGTAAGTATAAGGAATAAAAACAACACCCAGGCCATACTTTACTACTCAACGAGAGACTTCTGACTCAATTTGGCTAAGGAACAAGTTTTTTCATACTTCCATTAAGTTCATAATGCAAACACGATAAAAAATATCCCTTTCCAAGTACATTAACAAAATATGGGTGGTTGATGTAGATAAATTAGACTTCTTAGGAATTTTAAATTGTTTTCTTCAATTTAAAGTGGAGGGGATTCAGTGATATTGTTACCTGGATTCTTTGGGACGAAGACACTGCAACTCTAGACAGAAAACAAGAGTGGAAACAAGAGAAATAATATACATATAATAGATTAATTAGGGAAAATGAAATTAATGAAAATATGGACAAAGTACAAAAAAGATGAGGTGGAGGATGACGTGGGAGTAGAAGGTGACATGGAAGGGTGAGATGGCTCGACTGTATATACTCACTTGCCATTGTCGGTGGTTTTCGTCGAACACACATTTTTACCACCCTCGGGGGCTCCCAAGTTGGTCAATGGTTTTGATTAGAGTGATATTTGGGTAGATTAGGACCGTTGATCTCCCCAATAGTTATGTTGAAAAACCTCCCCTCGGGGGAACTTCCTAACATCTTTTAATTTTTCAATGCTACATATATATGTGGGGTGGGCCACCATCCATACTTATATTTTCGCGTTCCACTTTTATAAAGTCTCCAATATGAAAATTTATGCTTCCATCGAAAACATGTATAGCATATACCTTAGAAAAGAAATTAATAGTGCACCAATATTTGAGTTTGTATACATATTATTTTTCCTTTCTCCTAAATTTTTCACACACACACACACATATATACATATGGAAAAAATTAAATGAAAAGTGGCTACAACATAACTAATGCTCAACCTTCAACTTGTATACAATTGACCAAAAGAAACATTTGTTCGGATCAATGCTCTTGATCAACATAAGGCATAATAGATTATGTTTGCATTAGGTTTCAAGCCTAATTCCAAATGGATTCTAGCACCATTCTAATTCATCTATAAGAGGTAATTTCATAAGGAAGTTCGATTTATTTAGTTGAAAATTGTTGCAACATCTAAAATCCATAGGTTCATCTGTGAATAGAGGTACATCATGCCTAATTTGTGAAGTGACCAATTCCAATTCATAGATTCCAAGGACTATCTTGATTTTTACTTTGACCCCTAATTACTAACCCTGACAAACTATATCTTGAATATGTTCTCAAACTATTAGAAAAGCACAAATAATTTGCAACAATCATCTATATGGAAAGTGTTTACCCTGCAGAAGTTGCAATGAACAATAAACTTACAGTTTTAGTGCAGACCTGTAGCAACCCGTTAGGACAGCCCTAGGTCAGCACTAAGTCGCCTTCCTTGCCTTCATTCTTATACTAAAGTCAAGATCTTCCGTCCTCCCACAATTTGTTGACTTGTTTTGACCTCTAAGCCTAAGCCTAGGGTGGAACAATCCCTCTATCTCCTAGCTATTCTACAAGCGAGCTTCAAACACAACCATTTCTCTAGGAAGTGACATATGCAAAGGGAAGCTCCCTTATGAAGCTTCCTCCTTCACTTCCATAAGTGAAGTGACACCTTGACTCATTCTTCCATCCTTACTCTATGATACTTGTTCATACAAGAGAATCATTTGTATAGGGTTATAGGCTTGATGATTGATTATCACTTGCTCTTATGAACATGTACCCATTGTAAACTCATTGGTACTGAATATGGTATCTAACCAGGTAGGGACATTGAGTTAGGGATACAAAAAAGGTTGCTAGCCTAGGGAATCAACTTGAGACCTTTGTATGAAGCTCAAATCACTCATCTCTCAATCAACCAATCAAAGTAGCATGTTGCTTAATTACCAATCATAAAATTATTTTCATAGATGAAACAAATTATCTCCATATTCTAGGATAGGCCAAAAACATCGTTGTATCATATTGAGCTTCATAATAAATTTCCTTAATATGCATTCTAAGAACAATATATTTGGGAGTTGGTTGGTTGATCAATGCCAACCTCATACTCTCATAAAAAATTATAATTTCCCATATGATGTGGTATGAGGTTGGAACCACTCTCAAACATCCTGAAGTAATTAATGGTAATGTTAAATATTTGAGTGAAATTTGACATTCTCATTTATATACTTTTTAATTTAATTTAATATTATCAGTAATTACCAAGGCAAGAAAATCTTTAGACATCAATTCCCTATCTTTGTTTTGTCTTAAAGAATCATTGGTGTGGGCATGGTGATAATTCCCTATGGATCCCATGCCCCTAAATGGCACTGAGGTGGGTCTGAAAACTTCCAAAAAGGAACGTAAAATGTCACTGGAAATCATTGAGATGCCTTGAAAACATTTTCAATTGTACTATATGGCATTTTAAAAGTTGTACCATACGTTGTTTCCAGATTTGGAGATGTATAAATTGACCAATGGTGTTTCATATACCTTTTGGATTTTTTTGGACATTTTAGGTACCAAGATGTGACCAAAATAAGTTTTTCCTACAAGTTAGATGAGAATCAAATCATGGGAGTCTTTTCTGTTTCCTCCACTTCACATTCAGTTAATCAAATTTGACTGACTTGGTATAGAACAAAAAAATTGTTTCAATACCCTTGTCATAATACAAAAAAAAATTACCTTCTCCATGCTCACCTTTATTTCTTGCAGGTTTGATCACTGCATGGGTGACTATATTTCTTCACTAGACACACATGCACAAAGCCATAACTAGTTGGATTTAAAGGTTTCACTACGCGTAGATGCATTTTCTTGAGTTCTTTACAGATCTTATCAATGTATTTTTATTGATACTTATGTTGGGATGTAACCTCTCTTTATTATAAGAACAAAGTTTACGTCAAGGGTCTAGCTTGTTTGGTAGTATTGTTTTGGGAAAGAGTAATAACTTCAAAAAAATTGTGCCATATTTCTCAAGTGGAAAGCTTTAAGCCCAGTGAGCTCTTTATACTTGGAGGAATAAACCAAAATAAATCCAATGTTCTTGTGGAATTAGTCTGTAATGTAGTCCTGATAATTCCTAGATGACATGTTATCCTTGTGTTATTGATAGTGAGTACTCGAAGCCACAATATTATGGAAAGGTTATGACTATTATGGACTTCCCATAAGAGTCCTACGTTTATGGATAGTAATTTACTTACATTAACCACTCCATAAACAATAATGGTTTATTTATGATTCTCATTACATTGTCATAACTCTATGGGCATGCCATCTTGCTCTAAAGTGTAATGAGTAGTGAGACCTCTTGCTAATAGTAAGTGTTATAGGTCAATTTGGGCACCATTCCCAATGACTTGGTTAACTGGGCATCATCTCCAGGACCAATGATCAAGTGTCTATCATTCCCTATCATTTCAGTTGCTGCATGCCCTAAGACAAGAAACAAGACAAATCAAGCAAGACTTTCATCGAGCAAAGGTTTCCATGGTTTTAAGCTTATTATATAATATATGAGAGCTCACCAACGCTGGCTCCAAGGGACCTAAGTGTGTTGTATATGCAGGTAGCCCCATGCAAGGCTGCTCTGCAAAGCACTTCCCGACATTCACAGGTGCGTTGGTCACATTGGGTGCGAAATTCTCATTGTTCCGGAATCTCCACTTGGCCAGTGCCTTCTAGAAGAGTTCACATGTGTCAAGATTTGGATCCAAATGTCCATTTTACATCTACATGACTGGAAACATGTCTTTCCTATTATTGGAAAGTCATTGATTTCAAAACAACCTACAGTTCATCTATAAATTGAGCACAGATCTAAGTGCTTGAGGAGGAAGAATTTGAGTAGAGAAATGCTAGAGAATTTTCAATTGAGAACTAGATTTGTGTAGTTGTTTCTAGAGAGATTTATACTGTGATGAGGTTTGGGAACGTTGCTGGAAGGTCACTTCAATTCAGTCACTAGGTTGTAAACTCTCCTTCTATCATCAATAAAGAGTACTACTTATTTTTCCCTATATGCATCTGTATTGGCTTTGATTTTCCATATTGCAAGATCTTGGTTGATGTATATGGTTTATGCTTTACTGATTTAGCTAAATAGCTTGAATAGATATCTATATTATTACATATTCTACTGTTTCAGTGTTCTTTCTTGCAGGAAGCATTCAGCCCAAAAAACAGTTTGAATTTGAAGCTGCAACAGAAGCGACAGAAGGAGCCATTTGGAAGCGAATGATCAAGTAAGCCTCCAATCCTCTCAGTGTATCTATTCTGAGTTAGGAAAAATAGTCATATAGTATTTCACCTATTTTTCTAGACTAGCACCTGTCTAGGGAAGCATGATTTATCTGTAATTCACAATTCTGGCCCAACAAATTGGCGACTCCGCTGGGGAGAATTTCTCTTAGTTCTAGGTGTTTAAGCCTCTGATTTACTTTTTTTATCCACCCAGTAGTTGTTACTCATAAATATTAAACTTTTTCAAAGTCAAATTAGCAAAGAGAGTGAGCTAAAAAGTTATATTTTTTTTTGTATATTGTGCCCAACGCACCCTTAGACTAGACACGGTGCTTTGCAGAGCATTGTCTCCCTTCCTAGCCTGTGTTGCAGAGCATTGTCTCCCTTGGAGACTGTGTTGACTCCTGAAAACACCCAAATTCCCTTGAATTTTCCTTTGCAATTTTCTTCAGTTTTGTTTGCTGCTGTATTTTGAAAATTTTGATGCTCATTTGACCAGTGACTCTATATACTTCTTCTCCTTTGACTGAAAATTTGTTCAATGTTGTTTTCAAAAAAAAATTCTTTATCATTTACAAGTTGATTCCAAAGTATTTTTTATGGTCGCATTAAGAATCATTTGCTTTTCAAATAGGAAATTGTCGTAAAATCTTCATTTCCTTGATAGGAGAAATTGTTGTTGAAGTCCTCATTTTTCCTTCAAAAGATAAATTGTTGTTTGTATTCTTCATTTCTCGAAAGTAAAAAGCATTCGAATCGTTGATTTAGTGCACCTAGTTTCTTTTTTGCATTCATAACATTAAGGAAACTGAAAAGAAAAACTTGCATTTGCATGTAGAATAACGTGTGTTTTGCAAAAGGAACATTAGGAAATCTGCATTTAGTTTGAGATCATTGATTTGTTTGCTCACAAATTATTTGCTCTCTTCCCTTACTAGCTAGGTTTTTCATTGAAAAAGCTGAAAGTGAAAGATTGTTTATCATTCTTAGCTTTCATTTTAGGAATTTCATACACATCATCATGGTGAACCTTTGAAAGGCAAATTGTTAAGCAATATCAACATAAAATTAATCTCAATTTACTTAACAACGCATTGGAACCATAACGATAACATTTAGAAGGTTTAGGTTAGAAACGTGTTCTGGTGTCGTAAAAAATAGCAACTATCATTAACTTGTCTACGATACATTCCGAGTGTGATACCTCACTCCATGTACGTAAGTATATCATAGCTTGTCTATGTACTTTCGGGTATATCGGGTGGTGTTACAATACGAAAAGTATAAAAGGGTGCTCCCACTATGCGGTTTCGCATTAGACAGCGCTAATACGGACTTGGGGCTCCATGTACCTTCAGGTATATTTGGGAGGACAACTTTTAGGTACTATTTTTTGTAGCTCCTAGAGACAGCCTAGAGTTGTGATAGACCAGTGCCTAGGACATCTTAGCACAGCAAGGAGCGTATAATGTAATGTGTGAAGTTGTCAGCTTCAGCTCACATGCTATCTCCTGTAAACAGGGAAATGAAATAGAATGGGACCAAACTCTCAGAAACTGACACAGGAAAAGAGACACTACAGAGGCAAGATGCAGAACTTCTAATACAAAAGCGACAGACAATTCAAAGATAGTTTACTGCAAAGCGGGCCGATTCAGAAATACTTCACAAACATAAATTATCAGAAGGTGTGCGTAGTGAAAGAAATATTGAGAAGATATTAGTTAACATTGAGTTGATACCCAGATATACAATACCACCATGTGTGGGCTTACCAATCTAAGAATCCATACATGATGATAGCATTTTAAAAGCACCTTCCCAAAGTAACTAATATAGTAGAAGTATGGTTAGCTGAATAATGGAACAGAATACCATGCATGAGCCATATTTAAAGCGCTTGACTGATCCAGGAAAGGGCATCAACTAGGATGAATCCTTACCAGAAATCAGTGAGCCACTCGCATTCCAAAACATGATACAGGAAAGATGGATGAGATGAAATGATATATTAAATAACATATGAAAGAGAGTCACAGACTGTGAAATACCAAAGACCAGAATCCTCTTTGACAGATGGAACTCCTCCTCATTGAGACCCTATGGGCTCTGAGCCTTCATATAAGAATTATACAAAATGTATGCAAAAAGCCTTTCACTGCATAATTTTCTGATAAAATCTGGAACCCTTACAATGTGTTTCTTCATGGTTTTTATAGGAGAAACTAAAACCTGGCAAAATAAGTAGGTGATGGACATTTAATTGTATCATTAAAACAAAATGGTGGAGAAGTGCCCGCCCATACTGCTTGACGGCGATGTGCTATTTGTACTATGCTGCCTGCTCTCCGAAGTAAATGCACTGGGTGAAAATTTATTCAGGAGCACGATATAGGGATAACCATACCAACATTCTGTCCTTTCCTGAAAGAAAACTCAACTAGAATAAAACCTAGAGGGTATTGTTTTTTGTGCACCGTACCCTTTGCAGGCTAGACCCTGAATTAAGATTGAAAATCTTCAATATTAGACACTGAATTCCTGGATCTTCCACTGATACTCTTTTTCGCAACATTAATGTCTTCATCTGCAAAAATCTGCGCTTTGAATAACTCTGGAGGGTTTAGCAGTTTTTCTACCCTACTTTATTAATACAAGAGGTGTTGTATCAGCTTCCCAAATCTTTTCTTCATAAAATCTGCCTCTGAGTCATTGTCCTTTGTCGTGCTTGTGGCCTCTGAAATTGAGGCTGTGAGTAATAGCCACCTTCCGTCGCTGTTGATCTGCAAAACCCACAAACTTGTTAAAGAAAACCATTCATGGAGCGGTGAACACAGTGGGGATAATGGCAAGTTTAATGGAAACAGTCAGGTAAACTGGGCTATGGTGAAACAATGTAGGGTGGTGAAAGAAATGCAGCGGAGGAATGGTGGACGAGCTGACCAGAGAAAAACATTGGAATATAATCGTATGAATGAAATATATAAATGGCGGAGGAAGAAATGCGATAACACGTGGGATGATGACATGGAGGGAGACCGGGTCAATGACATGGACGATGAAATCTTAGTCGTCTGATCTCAGGAGGAGATCGATGGTGGGAAGAGCATCAGAGGCGATTTGCAGTGGGCCAGGGGCATGATTGGCTCGCGTTAAATCCCATGCAGCTTTGGGGCGCGACGATCGTCGGATGAAGGCTCTCAGATCAGACGGTTGTGGTGAATATCGCTGCACGACTTTGACCGAACAATAATGCGCGATGGAGGGAGATATTTCTAGCCGTACACGTGGACATGTGGTGAGCGCTGTATGGAATCACTGGCCCAAGGAGAAATACCCCCTCCCGCCGAAAGGCGGTGCGATACATACCACCCGGTTTCGAACAGTGTTTTGGGTGCAGGGACCACCAGGATAGGCGTATCGTGAACCATAGATTTATGATCTGATCGGACGGTGAATAGATAGGCTACGGGCGCGGCAAAGATGGACGAACGCCATTCGATCAACGCAGATCAACGGCCCAGGATGCGCCCGATATGTATTGGATAAGTGCCCGACGGACCAGCGCTCGGTCTAGCGTCTAGGTTACATGGAGGAAAAGACATCGGGGCTAGGGCTGAAGGAGATATGCCTCAAATATTTTCAAATATGAATTTCCAGCCTTTGATAATGTGTTTTGGAGGCGGGAAACGGTAACGATAGGCTTGAGGACAGTTTTCTGAGGCTGCAAAGGGGAAATTTGAGAGCTCTGAGCCAGATTGACTGTGAAATTTTATGTAAAACGGATTATGATCAACACTATCCATCCATAGTGAACTGAGTCAACCGCCTTGAAATTGTGATACACAGAACACAACATTCGGGGAGATTACCTGCTCGTACTTCTTGGTTCGCCAGGGGGTATTCTGCAGTTCACAGTTTCTTGGTAAAGCCTTTTGCCTAGCATTACCCTCTTTTTGTTTTTTTGTTTTTTGTTTTTTTTTTTTTTGGTTAAAATAAGTCAGTAATCATGGAATAACAAATTCCTATCCCCTGTCATTCGCGTAGATTAGCTTTAAAACCACCTTTACCACCGGAAGTTACTTCTGGTAGGCGAAGGCGATCACGATCTGCCGAATCAAGTGCAATTTGTACCTCTGGCGAAACATCATCTTTTAAACCAGAGTTAGCTCAAATTGTTTCCACACATCCCGGTTCGTCTATTGTTGTCGAAACGGAGTCTTCACAGCTACCCGTGGTCATGATCCATTTAATCACTGAGACCATACCTCCTGGACCCGACGTTGTTCAATCAAAAATTGATCCAAATCTTGTCTCTTCTTTGCCAGAACATCTGAATCCTGAAGTCGAACAACTGGAAGTTATTCCTGCCTTGGTCATCCCACAAAGTTATGTAACTATTGAAACTCCTATATCACACAGTCAACCATCTGAAATATATTTTGGGCCTGACGGTGAAATTATTCCTCCTAGTTTAATTGCGAATGAAGAAATTCCACAAGATGATACACCTTTAACTCCAACCCATTTTGGGGAGGACCTTTACCTGTACTAGTATTTTCTTCAATTTTTTCCATCTTCTTTTGTTGATCCCGTTCCCATTCAATCTCCTGTTGATTTTCAAGGGTATACATTTGGTCAAACAACCATGTCTGAAAAAACACCTTTGGTTGGTTTTGTTGTTCCAATTACATCAGCTCCTACCCTCGCTACTCCGTCGATGTTCACAACCTCACCAGAGTCATATTTCCACGGTGGCCCTTCGGTCCCAACAGGTTACAAATCATTATCTGGCACTTTCTCTGGTGCATATTCATAATCATGGTCTTTGCCAATGTCATCATCTAGTATTTTAACTGGTACCGCTATCGTTATTATTGAATTACTTGATTCATTACATACATCATCAAGGCAATATCAAGTCGGTCATTTTGGGTCAATTCCTTTAAGTATCATATCAACTAGACTCCCAGCATTTGGAGAAAATTATTTTCTGTCTTATTATCCTCCTTATGCTAGGGGGGAACCTTTTGTCACCCAATATGACAGTACTCAGTCACTTTTTGGTCAAAATAATGTTGACATGAATGTTTGTCAATGGTAGCCCACTCTGCCTATCCAACCACAAATGGTTGTACACTCATATCAACCGGTTCAACCTATTACACCCACTTCATTACCACTTGTTAATACATCTATACCCCTGATATAGAATCAAAATATTGTACATCAACCTTATCAGGCGGGTCCTTCAACTCAATATCATCAAATGTTGGGTCCACATACTCAAAATCCTTTGGTTAATTTACAACAACCTGTATCAGGAATCATTTATTCACAAGCTGGTGTACCATTTTATGGGATGTCACAAACGCAACCTGGTTATACATATCAACCAAATCCAAGTTATACTAATTTGGGTTATAAAATTGGTGGACAGACCCCTTAGCAACCACAAGCGCAAATGCCTCAAACTTCATTTCAACAAGTATCATATCCAGGTTTTGGTCAACCGAATCCTCAAGCGTTTGCTATGAAAAACAACCCCTATCTGAGTTACCAGCAGCAGATTCCGTATGCTGGATCTCAAAGGCCTATTGCCCAAGCAGTTCCATCTTACCCTAGCTATGCTCAACCTGACCTTAATCGATAGTTTCCTTTTGTTGCAACTTTGGAATTACCATATTTAAACCAGTTAACCAATGATCCTATAAATTATGCTCCTTGGTGGCCGGTGATACCTCATAAATTACCCTCCATATTCCAAAATTCAATGGAAACCCTGGAGAAGATATGTCGACTCATGTCATGACTTATCATTTATGTTGTTCATCAAATTCCCTAAATGATGATTATGTTCGACTACATATTTTCCAGTGTACGCTCACGGGTCCGGCTGCTAAATGGTACATTGAGTTACCTAGAGCTTCTTTCGACAATTTCATGGCTTTAGCTACTGTCTTTTTGACCCATTTCCAGTTACCGATCAGATATGAAACTAGAACGGAACTCTTGACCAACTTCAAACAGACTAATGTTACTCACATTTCTAATCATATTCATGAGTGGCGTCGCCGTCGACGAATGGTTAAGACATTTGTTCCGGATTAGCTCCTTGCTGAATGGTTCATTAAGTCCCTGTTACCATCTATAACTGAGGATGTGGTTAAAGGTGGCGTCTTCATAGAAGAGCAAGTTATCGCTCATGCCCAATATTTATACTTGATTTATACTCAGTCTGGCACGCTCTATGAAAAAATCCCTAATGCACTGCGATCTAATTTCAATGTTCCTCCTCAAATAAAGGAATCTCATGCCGAAGATGGCTTGATAGGCACTATAAACACACACCACGCCAATGCATCTAATCCTGCTCCTACTTCTGAAATTAACGCTATGTCATTTGACAAAGGAAAAAGTGACAAGCAACCAGGAAGTAAGAAAAGGGGAAATCAAAGAAAAAACAAACTTCTAACCCACAGGAAAGATCATCTGATCAACTGTCTGGACCACGGAAACCTCGTTATCCATGCATAATCTATAACGAGGAAAAATTTTTTAGGGATTGTCCTCACTGTGCTGAATTCTCAAAAATCATCAAGACTTCCCATGCATCAGTTGTGTTGATGGACCCATTTCCAAATCCATACACTAATTTGGTTGCTACAGATCCATCTCCTAGTTCCTAAGTGTTAATGTTATCCACCACAAAACCTTCAAAATATATTTTGGTGTCAACGCGTAATAAATACTATGGTATTCTAGCCACTGATCAACCTAATACCTCGACAACGAATCCATCTACTGAATCGGTACCACTTACTGTTATTCCTAAATTGACAATTAAGCCACCGAAGGGAGTAATTCATAAATCGACATATAATCCTCGAGCAAGAGCTGCACAAAATTATAATATAGTTGAAGATTTGGCTCGATCCCCTTTAGCTATGTCTGCTCTTGAGGTATTACAAAATTATCCCTCCCAGAAACAGGCTTTATTGTCAGCAATTGGTGGAATTGACCTGACTGATTCTAATCTTGTCATCTTTAACCATACAGGCTATGTGCCGCAATTACCGGTAGAATTGGCATTCTCCGTACAAGTAAATGTTCTCAATAACCTTGTTCATTGCACTATTATTGATGAGGGAGCATCTACGTGCATTATTTCTCTAAACTGTTGGAAGTCACTTGGCTCGCTGCGATTATCAAAATCATCAATGACGTTGAAGGCTTTTGATGGAAGAACATATAAACCTTGTGGTATTATCAATAACCTGCATGTTGAATTAGGGGGAAAAACAATGAATATTGATGTCGAGGTTGTTGATGAACCCCTTGACTATAATATTTTACTTGGAAGACCATGGGTATATGCAATTACTACCATTGTTTCTACATACTTTAGAATTATTGCCTTTCCACATAAAGGTACAATCACAGTCATTAATCAATTATCCTTTTTTGCCTCCACTTCGCAGGTAACTGGAAGTGTTTCGTTTGTTCACTTACCCCAACTATAAATTCAGAACATTGGTGTAGGACTCTTAAAGGATTCCACTCTTATGGGAACCTTTGCATTACCGCCGCCTGTGACGTCGGCAGAAATTGCAAGCATAGAGACCTGCTACATTATCTCTTCCACTCTATTTGGCTTAAGGGAGAGTACGGGTGATTCTGATATTTCTACATTGGATGATTTTTTACCGCCCAGCCCTATTGAGCTGGCATAGAAATAAATCTATTTGGCTTGGGTGGAAAATCCAAAATCAGCGTCGCCGAGTGTTTGGGTTGATCGTTCCTTAGATTTTGGTACTCCATCTGATCCATTTTCCTCGAAGTTTTTGACAGATGAAAATATTTTGGAATCTATGATGTCAAAAGGAGAACCATGGAAAGATTATCATCATCGTTCCCATCTTCCTAATTATGAAGAAAACAATCTCAGTGAACTATATCACCCATCCATCAAAACTTTCTTTTCGAATTCTTTACCGATTAATGCAATTGAGTCTGAGCGAAATTATCAAATATTGAAGAAACCATTTCTATCGATATTTAGACCAAACTTGGTGTTGTAGAAAATATTCATGTCAGTGTATATTGTTCTCCATCATAACTTGATTGATATCACTCTCTATTTCATGAATTTTGTGACATATTCGCTTGGTCTTACAAGGAAATGCCAGGCATAGATACTAGTATAGTTGAACACACTATTAATATGTATCCTGATGTCAAACCGGTGCACCAATGGCTTCGTCCTGTTCATCCAAAGAAAGTCGCTGCCATCAAAGCATAAGTTGAAAAACTTTTGCGTGTTGGTTTCATTTACCCTGTTTCGCTAACTGAGCATGTTTCCAATATCTCTGCCGTTATGAAAAAACAAGGAACCATTAGAGAGTGTGTCAATTATCGGGATGTTAATCATGCTTGTCCAAAAGACAACTATCCTACTCCCTTTATCGACTAGATTTTTGATGATTTTGTTGGATGCAAAATATTTTCGTTCATGAATGGATTTTCCAGCTACAATCAAATCAATATCCTCCCAAATGACCAACATAAGACAGCATTCATTTGTCCCTGGGGCACATTCGTATATAGGAAACTACCATTTGGTTTAAAGAACGTTGGGGCAACTTTTCAGAGAGCAATGAATTATGCTTTCAACGACATCAAGCACATTGTTCAACCATATCTAGATGATTTACTAGTGCATTCACGAAATCATATTGATCACTCGATGCATTTGAGAGCCATTTTCTTACGCTGCCGACACTACAAGATACGCCTCAATCCACATAAATGTGTGTTTGTGTTGGTTCTGGTTGATTGCTCAGATTCGTAGTCTCAAAATAAGGAATTCGAATAGGCCCACTGAAGGTTCAGGCCATTCTTGATTTTCCCACACCATCAAACTTACTTCAGATACAGAAACTTCAAGGAAAGGCTAATTTCCTGAGAAGGTTCATTCCAAACTACGCCAAAATGGCTAAAGGATTTACTCGATTATTGAAAAAGGGGGTTCCCTTCCATTAGGATCAAGTTGCGCAAGCTTCTTTTGATGTTGTCAAGGACACTCTTGTCCGAGCGTCATTAATGTATCCTCCTAATTATCAAAATGATTATTTCCTATATATCGCCGCGGCTGAAACGACCATCGTTATGGTTTTGGTCCAAGTAGAAGATGGAATTGAACATCTGATCTATTATTTGAGTCGTAATCTCAATGATACGGAATTTAAGTACTCGTATGTGGAAAATCTTGCCTTGGCAGTTGTTCATGTTGTCCAAAGATTCGCCATTATATCCTGCTCCGAAAAACAACAATAGTTTCGGATTGAAACCCCATGACCTATATCTTATCACGTCAATTGCTGGGGGGCAAATATTCAAAATGGATTATCATTTTGCATGAATTTGATTTGGAATTCATCAAATCCAAGTCAAAGAAGTCTTTAGTTTTGGCTGAGCTTCTCTGTGACCTTCCATCTGATAGTACTGCTACTATGTCGGAACCATCTATTCCAGACGAGTCTATGTTTCCGATCGGATCATTTGATCCTTGGTATGGGGATTTCATCATTTATCTCCTAACCCAAACTTTTTCACCTAATACCTCTCGCTCTGAACAACGCCGTATTCGATACCAAGCCAAAGATTATCTGATCGTCAGCGGTATGCTTTATCATCGTGGTGTCGATAAAATTTTAAGGAGGTGCCTCACTCATGAGGAGGCCAAAAAAGTGTTAAATGATTGTCATTTTGGGGCTTGTAGTGGACACTTATCCGGATATGCTACCACGCAGAAGATACTTCGTGTTGGTTACTTTTTGCCTACTATTTTTCGAGATTGCATCCTCGCAATCAGAAGTTGTCATGCATGCCAGATTTTTTATCGTAAAATCCACAAACCGCCAGTGCCAATGCATCTTGTTGTCTCTGCTGGACCATTTATGAAATGGGTTATTGACTTCATGACCTGTAACCCTCCTTCGTCCTGGGGGCATGGTTATATTATTGTCACAATCGACTATTTTACCAAATGGGCCGAAGCGATGCCTACATTTAATAACACGGGACAAACAGCTGCATTGTTTTTCTTCAAATACGTTACTGCATGGCTTGGGGTCCCACAGGCTATAGTTATGGATCATGGGAAGAATTTTCGCAACCATATGAGATCTGAATTAACTACCATGTTAGGATTGTTGCATGATAATTCTACTCCTTATTTTCCACAATCAAATGGACAAGTTGAGGCTAGTAACAAAATTCTTAAACGAATGCGTCAACAAATGATAAGAGTCCGTAAAAGGAACTGGAATTTGATCCTATACTCCGCTTTGTGGGCATATCGAACCTCGGTGAGAAACGCAACCGTATTTACTCCTTTTCAATTGGTGTATGGTCTGGAAGCTATCTTACCAAAACAATGTGAAATATCATCGTTAAAACTCGCGATAGACTTGGTACCTGACACCTTAGAAGAAGAAGTGCATCTCCTTAACCTAATCCATCTAGATGAAACGCGTCATGAAGCCCAATTGGCCAACGAAGCACATAAGAGATGTATAAAGGCGCAATACGACAAAAATTTCCAGCCTCGCATCTACTCAGAGGGTGACTTGGTCCTTCTTTACGATCAAGAAGTTGATGTAATAGGTACAGGGAAATTCGAGCCATTGTGGTATGACCCCTATATTGTCAAAAGAGTTCTTGCTAAGGGTGCCTAGAAGTTAGTTGATTACGATGGAATTCCATTGGCACAGCCTAGAAATGGGTTGTATTTGAAACGTTACTATGCTTAATCATGAGCGTAGTAATTTTTTGTATTATATTGTATATATTTTGTTGATTTGCATTCACTATCTGAATTTGTTTTTAGATTTTTCTTGACGTTAGTAATCCGCTTTATATTTCATCGCATATGACTAAATCTTTGAAACCATTTGTTGGATATGTTGATGGTGCTAGTCGTAGTACGCAGAATCTATCCTCTGCAACGTGGGCCATTTTCGCTCCGAACGACGAGTTAGTGAGTTTTCAAGGGATTTGTATTGGTAGATCGATGAAAAATATCATTGAGTATAGCGCATTGATCGGACTTCTCTCTGATGCCATTTCATTTGGTATTAATCGCATAATCATAAGGTTAGACTCACAACTTGTGGTATTACAACTTACTAGTGTTTATACTGTTAGAAATCCAACACTTCTTAGATTGTTCCTAGGAGTTCGACTTTTGGAAAGAAATTTTTATTTTGTTCAATACCAACACATTTCCAGAAATTTGAATACTTTGACTAATTCATTAACTAATCAAGTTTTAGACAGAAATTTGCGACATAGGTAAAGAAAACATACACATCATTGAATAGGATTGCACATTAAACATAGGAAAAACTATGAAATCATATAAAGAGATAGTTATAGGTTTTTACAAAATTTGTGCCCAAGACACATTGGTCATCTGATCTCAAAATGTATGCAAAATGTCACAAGTAAACTAGTGGTGCTCATGGTAACATGCTATAGATCTAGCAATCCTATAGAGCAACTACATTCAACGGTTAGGAATACCAATAGTGTGTCATTGCAGTCGCATGGGAAGCTCTTCGATTTGGCAATTCGGAATCCCAAAGTTCAATCCCTCTATGTGCTGCTGAATCTCAGCTAGAGTCTCAGCCATATAAAGGTCCTCAAGGAATTCTCTCCTGAAAGCCCTCTCTTTTGGCGCATCTGCTTTGCACTCTGGTTCCTCTACTGGTTGAACACGACCGATATCTGCATCACATCAAACATTTATTGTAGTATTGGAAAGAAATAAAAACACAAAAACATTGTATAAACCTTAGAAAAATCAAAAAACATGGTCAAATCATTCTTACCTATTGCACCCCATTGAGCGCATTCTGGTAATACTAAATCTGGATCTCCTTGGAAGTCGACGTCTACGTATGTGTACTCATCGATGGCGATGATCTGTCACTGGAACCAGGCAAAGAATGCAGTAGAGAACACAACAGTCGATTGGCCCGCATGCTGACCCGTGAGTTCTACCCATCTCTGCATTCGAGGATCTTTAGGACTAGATATATCCAGTGTTACATGTTGTGGCTGCATCAGTGGAATCTGTTCCAAAGCGAAGGAGATAAGGATTTAACCATAACTAAAAAATTTCTTCCTTCCTCCCTTCGCTTTATTCAGTTGTTCCTTTATCTGAGATAGAACAGCTTTAGACTAGTTGAAGATTGTTGGCTCTAAGCACTCTAGCGCATACTGCATATACGATTTTTTCACTACATGTAGTGTAACGGTGCCAACAAGTTTAGCGATCGTGAAAAGGGTGGTTCTCAAAGGCAAATCCCTGACATCCCGGATGTTTATTTTTCCATATTTGCTAGGTTCTGCCCCTGGATAGCAATACTGCATAACATAATCCGTCATTGTCTCTCCTCCAACGGTAGACCCTGTGAGAGAAATGGGCAAACCTCTCCTCGAAAAACCTGTGAGAAAATACACATCCTTAATTGTTAAGGGAACCACTTTGTTCTTAATGTGAAATGCCTCTATCGCCAAATCACATGCTCGAACTAAGAACTCCAAGAGTTCTATTTGTTTCCTCATTCACGACAATTTGAAGTACTTAAGTAGTCCACAATCTCTTAGGGCTCTTACAGTACCCGGATCATTCAAGGCAATCATATCTTGTTCTTCATGTTCTCTTTCCCTCCATCTAATCGTCATTATAATCCGATGGAAATCTAAAATACAACCATAAGATCCATTAGATTCCATTCATTGCAAAAAAACTAGGCAAATTTTGGGCACAACATGAAAACAAAAAACTTGAACTACGCCCAACGCATTCCCTAGGCTGAGACAGTGCGTTGCACATGCAAGTACCCTTCACTGTACCTACTATGCAATGCAGGTTTAGACATTCAGGGGTGCGTTGCCCTCATTCTGGGCATAATTTACCCTAGGGGCCTTAAAACCCTAAAAATCTGTAAAGAATGGAAATGAAATGAATACCAAATGGAAGAGGAGGCTCATGGTACTAACTTGGATCAAATAGCGATGAAATCCGTCCACAAAAACGACCGCAATCAACGACTGAAGTTCAGGAGCAAAATCAGGTTCAGAGCTCCAAAATGAAAATGGTAACTATGGAATGGTAAAAATGAATAGTGAAACTACTTTTTTATAGTCATTTAATTGTTTTCAAGTTAAATTCATTGCTATGACTATAGTTTTATTATGTTTTTATCATAAAACAGGTATTTTTAATCCATTTAATGTTGTTCTGAACAGGAAATACAACTGATGAACAGATTAGTCATGCTGATTTATTCAAAGAATGACTTGACCACAAAGCATACTTTTTCTCCTTATTTTTCGAGATTTGTTAAAAATGAAAAAGGATTTGAATAGCGAAAAAGGAACCCCTGGAGTCTTCTTTAAGCTCTTTTCAGACTCTGATAATGTGAAAATATTGTCGAGCACTTGTCTTTTCGAGCTCGTTAAAGTAAATGAATTGATATCTACTCAGTATAAGTTTAACCCTTTTCCAGACTGACATGGATTATTTATGAAAAAGGAATACCTTGGTTAAACATGACCAAAGAGTACTTTTAGAGTTCTCTTTCATCCTCTTTTTCAGACTCTCTAAATATGAAAAAGGACCAAGCTATCACTGTCGTTAAGCTCGTTAAAACATAAAATAGTGATGGGCTTGTTAATCATGGCAAGAATCGAGTTTCATTCATCGCTAGACTTTTTAAATTATTAAATAGTGATACTTTATTCGCCCGAAGGGTTGAATTATAGATCAAACAAATGTTATCCTCCTCCAGCTTGTTAAAAAATAAAGAGGTACTGGTCGACAAATGACCAGGGAAAATTTGGAAAAGTAAGTAAAGTTTCTTTTTGGTAGCAAGTCGCTCTTGAACATGACACTTCTTTCACTCCATGTCTGTGACTATTTGGGTTGGATAATCATCTTGACGTTTCATTCACACCTATGGTTCATCATACCTTCTCTTTGGTTTTGGGTCAATGCTGCCAACTCATCATAGTGTCGCCAATATGTTCAACAGAAGTCATCCAGTGATTAAAAACTCATCCTTCTGCAATACTCATAAACCTTCATTTTCATGACCGTCATCCCTGAAAATTGCTATATCAAGTCATACCCTTGTCTTTGAAATCAGTAACTCTAGTTTTGCAATAAGGTGACTTCCTGTCGACGACAAATCAATATCCAGGAAGTTCACTCAGAAACATCAGATTCCAGTACCATGAGGCTTGTTACAACATCGACAAGATCCTCGCTTCCAGACCTTTAACTGAAAGATTTTGTTTGGCGTTCGACATCAAATCATCTATTCACGCCTTACGAAATGTATTGTAGTACCTTGAGGGCCATTGACATTAATGGTGGTTCTCTCGTGTTTGTTAACAGCTCACATCATTGGCTGGTAATCAAACGATGTCTTTCCATGTTCGACTACAAATCATATATTCGCATGGCTAGACTTGTACTCGAATGATCGAGTGAACAAGATAAGAAAACCCCGGATCTAGTTTCAGCCATCCAGACTGCGATTTTAGGATTTTTGTACACATCATCTGCACGGTGACCTTACATACAGATTTTCATCCAAACATGGGCCTATATCTGTAAGCATGTTTGCATCTGGGAAACATTCCAATGAAGATGACTTTCTGAATTATGTACATGTTATTAGATTGTTTATGTGCTGAACATGGGAATGCCTGCCCTCAGAAATTATGATCAAAGAGGATATGTCATGATGTAATGTATTGTAAGATTGATGCAGGTGACCACTTCTCTTTGTTTCCAGGCACATCACAGTGTAAAGCATCTCAATCAAATGTTCTTATTATTTGGATCTCATGCTTTAGGGGGAAGTTGTTATAGGTCAATTTGGGCACCATTCCCAATGACCTGGTTAATTGGGCATCATCTCCAGGACCAATGATCAAGGGTCTATCATTCCCTATCATTTCAGTTGCTACATGCCTTAAGACAAGAAACAAGACAAATCAAGCAAGACTTTCATCAAGCAAAGGTTTCCATGGTTTGAAGCTTATTATATAATATATGAGAGCTCGCCAACACAGGCTCTAAGGGGCCTAAGTGCATTGCATATGCAGGTAGCCCCATGCAAGGCTGCTCTGAAAAGCACTTCCTGACATTCACAGGTGCATTGGTCACATTGGGAGCGAAAATCTCATTGTTCCGGAATCTCCACTTGGTAAGTGCCTTCTAGAAGAGTTCACATGTGTCAAGCTTCGGATCCAAGTGTCCATTTGACATATACATGATTGGAAGCATGTATTGCCTATTATTGGAAATTCATTGATTGCAAAACAACCTATAGTTCATTTATAAATTGAGCACAGATCTAAATGCTTGAGGAGGAAGAATTTGAGTAGAGAAATGCTGGAGAATTTTAATTTGAGAGCTAGATTTGTGTAGCTGCTGCTGGAGAGATTTATATTGTGATGAGGTTTGGGAACGATGCTGGAAGGTCACTTCAAATCAGTCACTAGGTTGTAACCTCTCCTTCTATCATCAATAAAGAGTACTGCTTATTTTTCCCTATATGCATCTGTATTGGCTTTGATTTTCCATATTGCAAGAACTTGGTTGATGTATATGTTTTATGATTTACTGATTTAGCTAACTAGCTTGAATATATATCTATGTTATTGCATCTTCTGTTGTTTCAGTGTTCTTTCTTGCAGGAAGCATTTAGCCCAAAAAAACGCTTGAATTTGAAGCTGCAACAGAAGCGACAGAAGGAGCCATTTGGAAGCGACTAATCAAGTAAGCCTCCAATCCTCTCAATGTATCTATTCTGAGTTAGGAAAAATAGTCGTATACTCTTTCACCTATTGTTCTAGACTAGCACTTGTCTAGGGAAGCGTGATTTATCTGTAATTCACAATTCTAGCCCAACAGTAAGAATAGAAAATCAAGTACAAGCCAAACCAAGATCAATTCAACTCACGTTAAACTACACATGATGATGGCATTCATGCCAAACTAGACATAATATCATCACTCACTATTTACCAAATTTTGAAAACACCCACACAAAAGCTTATACCTCCCTACCCTTATGCAATAATAATTTGTATCACGCAAAATAACACTTATAGATATAAAGTCCAAAATCTCAAGTGTGATTTGAGTGAAACTAAGAGGGTGCCACTATCACTTCTCCAAGCCTCTTCTGCACTTCAAGTCAACTCTCCTCTGGATCAAGGGGGATTCCCTAGGTTAATATTTCTACGATTTTAAGTTAATGAAGCTAAAGGCGATATGAAGAGTAAACCAAAAAAAATGGTTTTGGAATGGTTTTAGAATGTGGAGTGTATGGGAGGATTGAAGACTAGTTTTTTTTCATTGGGCATATGGGGTCAACCAAGTCTCTCCTGAAGAACACAAACAATATATTGGGTGATACCTAATGTTTTCCACTATTAACATCATGAGATCCTCCTATATGGTGATAACTAGGGATGCCCTTTGCTAGACTAGAAGATCCTCATATGTCCTTTAACAAGTTTTTAAGACAGAAAGGGAAGGTTTTCCACTAGAAACCTTCATAAGATTTACAAGGTAGGATCTATTCACGAACCATACTATGAAAATGCACTTCCACCACTTGATAAACACATTTTCACTTAATACATTTAATAAAAAAATCCATAAAGACTAAAAAAAGAACACTTTCTAGGTAAATCAATGCTCATCCATAAACCCTAGCCATGAATCATCCATCAAACTTGAGAAATCATCCACTATTAGTCTCTTCAATAAAGGCACCTTAGTTCCAAGCAAAAAGTACTCCAAAAAATATCAAAAATTTTAGACTTGCCAAGGAATTTCCTCTCCAAACTAGCTGTTAGCGCTGGAATCAGCACTTGGATTGTGACAAGTGCCTAACCAGACACATCTTAAGCTCAAGGGCTTTCTTATAATTTGATTGAGTTTTTTGGAAAGTGGTTGAAACTCGCACACACTGGAAGGTATTTTGAGCAAATAATAATCTCTCACACATATGAGGGCACTAGTGTATGATGTGGTAGCAAAATTGAGTTTGCAGTCTTATGGTTAGAATAATGGAAGATAAACAGTGGATATGTAAAACAGATTCCCATTACTAAGAGGAAAGGGTGACACAAATTCCAGATATGAAATGTATAGTGAAAGAATGTTTTTAAAAGACTTACAAGAGTCTCACTTTACATTTAAAGAATCCCATTACAAGGAATGCTTTTGATTAACATGACCCCAAGAATTAGGAATGTTCGGTGAATCAAGATTGACAAAAAAATATTAACATGCATTCTAGATCAAAAGAATTATAAAAACATGAAACATGGTTTAATTCCACCTCAAGGAATGCTTATGAACAATCTTCAATTCATACTGAAACAAGAAAGCTTGGAACAAGACTTGCAAAAACAAGTCCATATGTCTTGAGGTTCACAAGACTTATAAAAACATAGGACAGAACTTTGATGATAAATCTTGAAAGACAGATAAAGTATGTAAAAACAGATGGAAAAACTATACACACGCCACACAATTTTTGGGTCCCCAAGAGTGCATCTCGATATATTATCAACTCAGAAATATTCAACACATTATACAATAATATGAACAACCAACGAACCCCTTCTTCATGTGTCTTCTGTCTATTTATAATTTTACAATAGATCTGCTAGCAAGGCTTAGACCTTCGGATTCCTTTCATAACAACTGAACAGAAAACATATAAGAAGGAGAAAAAGTAGATTGTCTCCTATTTTTAGTGAATTACAATCCTAATAGAACTCTGATGGAATTAATCATATTGACAAACTGTCTTTGAGCTTTAAGAAGACAATGTTATTTGTTGATAGGTGTCTAATATTTAAAACCTTTGCTGTCGAATTTTCTGTAAACCTGTGACTGTACCTTGAATGATGCTTGGTGCCTTGTGAAAACGTGTTGGTGCTGAGAATAATGGTGGCATGGGTATAGTGGAAATATCTTCCGGAGGAAAGTTCTGTCGTTGTTCCTTTCCTTTGGTTTCTTGTTTGTCATGATAAGGTTTCGAAATAAACGTGGAAAGAGTGTTGGAGTGGAGAAACCCATATAGATAGGTTTCAAACAAAAGGACTGGGCACGTGAAAGATATGAGAAGGAGACACGTTGAATTGTGGGCCAGCAGGATAAATAAAAGAGGAGCGAGAAATATCGAGGTTTAACAGGTTATGGAGGCGGATTGAAAGAGACAACGGAGTTTCATTTTACTAGCGGGAGATATTATTAAATAAATGATGAGAGGGAGGAGAAAACCCTTTATACATATATCGCAATCGCAAATCGAGGTTGGAACGTTTAAACATAAGACACAAGTGGGAGGGAATGTGATTTGCGATGGGGGTGATGATGTGGCAAGGAGGGGTGGTCCTACTCTATATTGCAATCGGGAGAAGAGAATGTTGAAGGAGCAAATGGACTTTGTGTTTTGTGATTTGTAATATAGAAAATCGGGGAGTCAAAGTTATCGCATATCGATGGTCAAAATTTATCGTATTTTGGGAATGTAGAATTATCACATTTCAGGGCTTTCAGGACTTATCGCATTTCAGGGACCAGAGGTTATATCACATTTCAGGGACAATAACACTTATCACATATTGGGGATCAGGGAAATGGGGCAGGTAACATGAACGAATGACAATAGAAATTGTGATATGCGATATGGAAGGTGACATGGTAGGGAAAGGTCCCACTTTAATATCACAATCGGGGATGGAGGTGAATAGATGCAATGCAAAAATACGATTTGCGATGGGGTAGGCCTCATTAAAGGCTTTTAAAAGCGGAAAGTGAATATTTCGTTAAGTCATGGTAATATGATATAAAGATGCCTGAATCATTATTAAAAAGGGTTTATAACGTATTTGAGGTGTGTCAAAGGGAAATATGGGTCCCAAATGATACCGCAAATCACATTTCAGGGGTTTTGTAGGAGACGACAATTACAACATGAATGAAAGTTAAAACTCCGATAAGTCGATTGCGATGAAAGGGTAAGGGGTCCATAATGTTATTAAGTGCGGTAAGTTATATCATATGATATATAATATTACAAAGGTTTGTTGTGGTGCGGGTAGAGCTGCGATAAAAGAAATATATGGTAAGTGTAAAAGGAAATATGATATGGTTGTTAGTGGGTGGGCAGAGTTGCTTTTTTAACTATAAAAAAATGAATTTTAGTAGTTAAAAGGGGGTTTTGAAAGAAATGAAGCGTTGGACTTTGGGTTTTTGGAAAAATGAAAGGTAAAAGAGGGAAATTGAAATGAATGAAGGTAGAAATGAGATTTTCTCACCATTACACTTTGACAACAACACTTTCTTCTTTCAACTAAACTAAAAAGGAAAATTGATACCTTGGAGAATGATGACTAGACTTTTAAAATCTTTGAAAAATTACAGTGCTAACAGTGGCTCCTATTGGGGATGAAGTAATCCCTGTGAGGCTTCAAGGACCATAGTTTCAATGCCTTCTCCAACCCTTCTTTCTCCAGCCATCATTTTTGCCCATTAACTCAAAAAGACCAACATGCCTAGCCATTGCGTAATGGAGTCATAAGCTAGATTTTGATCTTCTGCAACTTATTTCAAGATAACTGAAAACTAAATCAAACTGTAATCTAAAATTGAAACAAATTCTCGAGTGGCGAGCTTATTTATGTACATCCCTACTTCTAATTAGTTGAAATTCACTTGATCAAGTGTATACAAACTTCCAAAATAATTTTTTGAACAACTAATTTCTTGACACGTCTTCGCATCCACTGCTGAAAGGCTGAAAAGTATGAAGCATAATCTCTAAATGTGACTCATACTTGCTGCTATGGACGAGAAGTACTCCAATACAAATAATAAGAGGGACTTTCAGAAAACTAAACTCCATATAATCAGCAATAGGATCAGCAAATTGACAAGGAGACTTACTCAAAACAGCTTTGAGTTCAAGGATAGGCTAACACATACTTTCCTCTAATAGAAAAATGCTTTGATGAAGAGCTTGTTCTTCATTTTATTTACAAATTTCTTCTTTGGCGTTGTATCCCTACAACTCAGATTTATACATTTCAAACATAGGCTCATAACTATTTTGTTTATCATCAATTCTCAGCAAAGGCGATAATTCCTTGGCAATTGGTATGAGTTGAGCATCATCTTCTTCCCCAGATTCAGATTCATAACTTTCATAGATTGGATCATCACTGTAAACTTTTAGACAAGCTAACATAAAAACCTGCTCTTCATCATTAGGATATTTATCAAACAAAGGCCGATTTATGAAGTTTTCACTATGTTCACCTAATATCTCATCATGATGCTCAATAATCTGTTGTTTATCCTCTTCTTGAATGATAGGAGATTGAAGAAAACCATGAGAACAAAGGGGTTTTTGAATACCTTCCAGTATAACCATGTTTTCTTTACATTTATGTTGTTCATCATCACTTTTAACTTGCTTATCAAACTGATAGCAACATTCTGGAGTGAAACATTCAACTGGATACCTATCTTTGTAAAAGGAATTAAAAGCATCATGAAACTCTTTCAAACAAGTGATGTTATTTTTAGGAAGATCTCTACACCAATCAAGGGCTACACCCTCCAAAGAATATCTAAACAACTTAATCTTTACGTATTTATGAACAAAATGCAACCTATGAATCCAGTCATGAAAATCCAATAAAAACTCAACTGGTACTTCCCAATCATGTCCATTAAACCTTGGAAGAGAAAATTCCCATTCACTTCTATCTGGCAATATTCACCTCCATTGTCTGATCTGAGACACTTCAACTTCTTTCTTGTCTCAATCTCAACCAAAGCTTTCCATTTCTTGAACGTATCAAATACATTAGATTTATTCTGAATACAATAAATCCATGTTTTTCTAGTTGCATCATCAATAAAAGTAACATAATAACGAGAGCCACCGAGAGATGATACCTAAGCATGTCCCCATACATCTGTATGCACAAGCTCCAATTTTTTTCTCTTCTTTTCTTTCCCAACTCTGAGAAATCTAACTCTCTTTTGTTTTCCATAAATGCAATTCTCACAGAAATCCAAATCAATATTCTTCAAACCTGGCAACAAATTTCTTGAGTGAAGAATCTTCATTCCCTTCTCACTCATGTGTCCGAGCCTATGATGCCATAATGTTGCATCTGCTTCTTTGGAAGTTAAAGCATTAACAGAGTTATAAATACCATTTCATAAATACAATGTACCAACCTTTTCACCTTTTGCTATTACCAGCGCTCCTTTGGTGACCTTCCAAGTTTTATCTATGAAAGTTGTCACACAACCTTCACTGCCTAACTGCCCTATTGAAATCATATTTTTCTTCAGATCTGGAACATGCCTTACCTCCTTTAGTAGCCATTGGTTTCCATTCTTTTGTTTTACAAGAACTTTACCCATTCTAACAATTTTACAGGGTTTATCATCACCCAAACGAACTTGTCCAAAATATCCTTGAACATAGTCATGAAAATATTTCTTATCAGGTGTGGCATGGAATGAAGCCCCTGAATCTACAACCCAAGAATCAATAACATTTTCGAAAGAAAGAATCAAATCATCTTGTAACACATCACCTATCACATTTGCTTCATGATTGTTTTCTTGCTGTGTGTCTCCTTCTTTTCCCTTCCGAGATCTACAGTATTTCTTTAGGTGTCCTTTCTTTCCGCATTTCTAGCACACTATCCCCGATCTGGACTTGGATATGCCTTTTCTTGATTTACTATGATATCCTGAGCTCTTTCCTCTTTCCATTCTCCTTCCCCTAGACTCTGCACTCAAAGCATTACTCGATGTCTCACCGGAGCTTTTCCGTCGCATTTCCTCGCTAAGGATAGCACCGACAACATCATCAAACTTTAAAGTACTAGATCCAGAGACAGAGTTACTAATGGCCATTACTAAACCATTCCAACTCTCTGGCAATGAGCACAAGAATAACAGAGCTCTAACTTCATCATAAAAGTTTACCCCTACAGAACTTAACTGACTGGTAACTGTATTAAATTCATTTAAATGGTTTGCAACAGATCCACCTTCCGACATCTTCATATTAAATAGTTGTTTCATAAGAAATACCTTGTTTGAGGCCGAGGGTTTTTCATATAGTTTCGCCAACGTCTGCATCAAACCCTCTGTTGTTGTTTCCTTCGAAATATTGAAGGCGACTGACACCACAAGACACAACCGTACTATTCCAAGTGCTTTTCTATCAAGAATGTTCCATTCCGCGTTTGTCATGGCCGCTGGCTTCTTTGTTTTTCCGCCCAATGGTAGGTACAGATCTTTCTGATACAGATAATCCTCCATCTCGTATCTTCCATGGGCAGTTTTGGCCGTTAAATTTCTCGAATTTAAACTTACTATCTTCCGCCATTGTTCTAATTGACCATGGTGTGAACCCTTCTTTCCTACGAAGACAACAAATATACTGGCTCGATACTGTTTCTGTTAGAAAATTAAATATTACAGAGAATGCAACACATAAAATATGTGGAAAAATACAAGCACAATAAAAAAAAAATTACATAAAACCAGAGAGACAATGCATATACTGAGCCCAATCTGGCCATACGCTCCAATTTAAACAACCAACATTTCATTATCCAAGAAATGAAAGACAAAACTGTGAAGAAGAGTCACTGTATTATCCTCTTCCGTTCTTCTCTACCAAGTTTCTCGCTCTGAGAATACACATATATTACACAGCGGCAATACAATACCCTCATATATACAAGGGGGTTGCCTTCTAGGGCAAAAAACCCTAATCTAAACACAACTTCTACCGTCAGATCATTTTCCTAATGAACGACCCAGATTAACTAGAAATTACTATACTTTTACAAGGAAATTTTACATATGTTTTTAGCTTCGAGGGCGCTGCCCCCGAAAACCCCCACCAGGGGGGGCTCCGAAAAGCACTGTCGCCCCCCCTGGACCCCCCACGGCAGCGATTAATTACGGGCGGCGTTGCTGCCCCTTTTAAGGTACAAGGGTCCAATGTTGTGATACAAAGTAAACAAGATAATCAGGCTCCACACCCAACAGAGTAGAAGAAACCCTTGAACAAGGGACAATGCCTTCAAGGCCGCTCCAAAGTGGAAAATGTGGCTTCGAGGTGGATTTTCCAACCTTAATGACTCGCCCAATGTGTGCATTTATTTACTTGACCAATGCAAACCACAAGTCTCACTAAAAAGGCGGGTAGGTGGACCTTCAAAATACAAGTCATAACCTTTCAAAGGCTTGCAAATCCCCAAATCATGGTCAACTAAGGGTTCCAAAAGACACTCCTCAAATATATATCAAAATGAAAGGCTACAAAGATAGTATCTAGTTCCAAAATTCATTTCAATTATGTCGCAATTAATTCTACATTACAGGTCAACCCTTAAATACTAAGTTTTTTTTCATAGATATATATAAATATATATGTGTGTTTTTTTATACAAATATTCTATAGTCGTTTGCTTCTCTTCAATCCAAACTGAAATCGCTCCAACCCACATCATATCTGCTAGTTATGACCTTGTTTATAGATCATATGTTGCCCCTTGACTAAGTCAAGGATCATTTTATGCCTACTCAAATGGGTTTTAGTTCATATCAATCATGATGTCCCAAAAAAAATATCATAAAGGTGGAGGTCTCTTTTAATACACCAAGAATATGTTCCCTTCATACAAGTGTGCTATGCATGATTTCAAAAGTAGGTGTATAAGAAGAATCCAGATCCTTTGAAACACGTTCATAACGATAGTGACCAACACTTACTATATCTAAGTGGTTGCCCTACCTATATTAGTCTTGTTTGGAGATGTGTGTTCAAAGCACACATGATCACCTTGAATCTGGTCTCATTGTTGGTTACAAGTTTGCAAAGTGTATGAGTTTGAAATTCATCATCCATCAAACAATTATTAGTTCTAATGTCCGAGATCAACCACTACAAATGCTTCCAAACTTGTAGATGAAGTGAATTTCAAACCATTCCCTGACCTCATAAAATGAAATCATATGAAGCTTTGTCTTAAAACCATCGACTTGTTTCCAAATATGTGGGTGAACTTACATCAACCAGAAGCATCAGATTTGAAGCATGTTGTATCTTTGTAGACAATCCTCGGCTAAAGAACTGTGCTAAAGCATCAATTGTGTGGGGTATGTATGGAATGGAAGATCCAAAGATACAAATACTTATTTATGCTTGTAATCTCTATTCCTTTAGATCAATCAAAGTGATAATGTTTCATTATAAAAATATAAGATCTTTATAAGTTATTTGAAAGAAGAATTAAGAAGAACTTAGAAGATTAAACATCATCCCTAAATATCCAATCATCTAAGATGAGAACAAAACATATAGAAGCATTTCTATAGTGAACAAAATACATTTAAGAATAACACAGAAGCAACAATATGTTGATTTCTGGATTACTAGTTAAACAAATTATGCAATCTTTACTTAGTATAGAAAATAACTTTGCTAGGGATGTCAGGGAGGTTGATATTTAACCCTTCCCATTCCAATGTCCTACACCACCTCAAAAATATGCTGAAATAAATTATGAAAATCATTGGGAAACACTCAAAATTACACAAATGTTGTCACAAATAGAAACCCGAATCTTTTGATTATCTTCGAGTTGAAAGAATTACAATAGTATTACCAAAAATTTCTCGAGGTATCAACCCTTTCTTATTAAAAAATAAGGTATATATAGAGTAAATTACAAAATATCCTATCTTCTAAAGGATTTACATTAAAAATAATTATCTATCCAAAACTTTGGATAATGTGCAAACAAATTTTATTAAAAATAGAAAAAATGCTCCAACAATATTTCCAATTGAGATTGATTGTTGCATCGAGGTTCAATGTTTTTGAAATTGGTCTGTTGTTGTTGCTCGAAATCCTCAATGACTCTGATCAGTTGATGATATGTTGCATTGATAAGCTGAATTTATTCAACTACTTTGACCAACTTCTCCCACTCTTCATTTACTGGGTAACCAAGATCAATCATTTGTATATATGATTCATCTACCTCAATATACTTCTCAAAATAATGTTTTACAATAAATAAATGTTTGACTTCGTAGCAGATGAAAATATCATCAAGTAACATCTAAAGTACATTATGGCCTGTGATTTCTCCCTTGATTCAAGTAAATTTTGTTTTGTCCCTCACTCCCTTGTTCAACAATCTCTAATAGTTCTCTTCTGTAATCATCAAGAATTATAAATTCTTGAAAGGTGAAAGACCCCTTTCCTGAAGAATGGAAAAATTCATGTAGAATTTATTGATTTCTATTTAAATATTTTCACATTTTTCCTTAGTATTTAGCATCAAGGTTTTCTTCATAAAAAAAATTATGTGCTAGTGAATGATTAATTTTGTCCTCTCTTGAATTCCCAATTCTTCAAGTTCTTCTCTAGGCTTTGTGTTTATAGATTTTATTATTTGACTTGATTGTTGAGGTTTATTTCCCAGTTGTATCTTCATGTCAATGATGGCTTCTTTTTACCTTTCTAGAAACTCCTCCTGCTCTATAATAATCTCAATAGAAGCCAAAATTTCAGACATAGATGAAATAATATCCATCCATATTTGTTCTTTGGCTTGTGATAAACATTAAACACTATTAGAAATGCTAAAATAATGTTCCAATTGCTTTTGTAAATTTGAATTCTTTTGTATCTCTGCCACTAAAGAATTATTTGATTTGATTTTTTCCAATTACGCTCTTTCAAACTTTTCTTTTAATTTATCAATTTCAACATTCTTTATGGAAAGAAAAGATAGTTCTTCTCATAGTTTTTCTATAGTAACGTCTTCCGCTAAGCCTGCCTCTATTGTTGGAACTTCTGCATTGCCAACTTGAGCTTTTTCCTTAAGAAATTATTCCATCTTTACTTCCATCCTTTGGATTTGCAAATTCTACTAAATTATAAAGGACAATAAGGCTTCCTTCTCTTTCTCTAATTCACCAATCTCTTGTGTTTGGAGATGCTTTGTTGTGGGTAGCTTTAGCCTTTTTCTTAGTGCATGGATGTCTTCATTTTTCTTCTTGATAATCTCTTGTGTTGCATTAATATCCTCAGGATTCAAGCCTAACTTGATCACAAGATGTTCAAGAGATTTAAACCCCGTACCTTTTTCCAAAGAGGATGTCCTTTCCATCTTAAGTTTTGTTTTAATATTCAATAAAGGGTTATGTAATTTAGACATATTAATAGAAGAACTAGTGAGAGTAAAATAGAGCATCTCACTAGTTTGCTTGTGCAAATCTATCTGATATATAAGGTGTACTTGTTTGGTATTCAAAGAGAGTATTGAAGTTTTAAAATCTTCAGGTGTTAAAGCTCCCTAGAATTTACCTTCAAGACATGATAATTTAAATTTCCCTTTCTCCACATCTAAAGCTGAAAGTAACCTATTCTTGGTGGAAGAGGAAGTTTGCTTCCAAAATTGACTATAGGCTAATACTTTCAGAGACTCATTTTTTTTCTTCATTTCGAGGAATCCATAAAATATGTATGGTTTAGGAGTAGAAGAAGAAGAATGAGAGGGAGAATATTATCCCCTTATTGATTCTCTTTTTTGCAAACTAAACACAAGATCACCTGAAAGGATAATGGTAGTAGGTGAAGCAATATCAGAATACAGTTTCTGATATTGTTCCCTTTATTGGCATTGATTTCTACCTTTTATATACTCTGAATTTATCTGCCTCTCACTCTGATACACTTTGAACTTTTCTCTTGATCTCTTTTTCTTTCAGCTCTGGTGCAGTCAAAACCTTTGTTCTCGTTTATTGTTTCATTGTTTTTTTCTATGTCACCTCCTCTAGGGTGTTTTCTTCCCAAATTTCTTTATTGGCAAACTTCTCTAGCTCAGGTCTTGAAACATGAAAGTAAGGAGTAGAATTTTGCTCAACCCCGAGTGTTTAAATCTTCTTTAATCGGTCATATGGCCAACTGAAACTCAACTTAAATTTCATTTATTCTAATAATCTTTCCACCTCCTTAATTGCAGCTCGAGTGTTAACAACAAAAGGACCAACTTTAACTTTAAATTGAGCTTTTTGCTTCCTTGAAATAAAGTGAATTTCATCAACATTTATACTTTGTCTTATAAATTCAAGGGCAAAAACTTGCATTGGTAGAAACACTGGTAATTTGTATGGTGGTAGTTCATAACCATAAATTCTGATTTATGTGAAATTCTAGTATAGACACCAGTCTCCAACTTTAGTTTGCTCACTCAACTGCTGGATTCTTTTAATGTCACATGAAATCCTTGGAACTACATCATTCTTAAGAATACAAAATGAAACATACAGAAATTGATCAACAAAATCACTTAAAGTGAATTCTTTTGTATTCTTCCTGACTAGTGAAGTCCAGTGAATGAGAAATCTCTGCTCACCCTGCATATTTAGCTTCTGTAATGGCATCCCGAACCTTATTACTAATGATAAAGGAATAAATAAACTAATATTGACTAATACTTGAAACCTTTTTCAATCCAAAATTTTAGAAATTGTTCATGAATGCAATCAGAGGTGAACTGACTGAAATTAAACAAGATAATAGGTTTCTTCCAGATGCAAAGACGGACATAAAACCTAGAATTGCTTCATCAACTAATTCATCACTCTGATATCCTAGTAGGAAACAAAGCATTGGGATGATTTGTGTAGACATTTTAGGGAACATGGTGGAAGTATGGTGGATTATAGCAAGGAAATTAAGTTCCTTCTGGTAGAAAAAATTTTAAAAATGAAGGCTCTTTATTGAAAGGTGAGCTTCTGATAAATTTATAACGAAGTTTCAAATGAAAAAACATCTAGGGAATATGGAACCTTTATCTGCGGGGTTTGATTAATAGACTCTGGGGCTATGTAGAATAGGGGTTGACCATGTTTTGCTATGAAAACTTTTCCACTGGGAAAATACATATCTACAAACCAAGTTACGAATTCAGGGAAGTGATGTGTCTGGAAAAAATCAAACTAAGGTAACATGGACTCCCATATGTTAAATTCGAAATTGGTATCTTCAAATCTTTGAAAGGCCCAATTATGTAATTCATACAAGTCAAACTCACATATGGTCTCAACAATCTTAAAATCTAAATCAACTAATGACAAGTCACCAATCCTAGGAACTATAGAATCTCTAGACTGATATTTCCTTTTCGCTTCTGAGTACTCATTTTGAAAAAAAATGGGTAAGTATAGAAGAAATTAGATTACCCGTGAAAAAGCGCGGAAACTGCTATAAATTTCTTCGATTGGGTGAAATTCGTCAATTCAGGTTCACTGCAACAATTGGGGAAATAAAATGAAATTGTGAATACTAGAAAGAAGATTAAGCAGAGGCTATAGCACAAAACCAAAGGCGATTTACGAGCAGGTACGCAATTAAAAAGCATGCAACACATCCCAAATTGTGGTTTTGGGAAACCACAATTTGCGAACCCCCCGTTAAACGTCGAGTACGCGGCGGAGTTTTGGGGGGGGGGTCCCAAAATTGAACGTGGATCATTGATCTCCGTGGGCGTAGTAAGGACCGTTGGAAACTGCGTGACGCTTACCAAGCGTGCATTTATTCGGCGAGAAATACAAAAATGCCACTTATTCGAAAAAAGTAAAACTTTTATATATATGATATTTATAAACCATCCCATATATTTACAAATGAAAGAGCAAGGTAAATTGTAGTAATCATAGATAAATTGATCATTGTAGCAACGATAGGAGATGAAGAGATCAAAATGCCTTAGTTCATTATAGATTGAGGTGGTCATCATTTTTAGACTTGGACGATTTGAGAAGATATTCTTGGTTGTATTTTACTAGAGAAGAATATGGCCTCTTCCTCCAAGGTCAAAATTCTTTATTTGCCTTTTCTATAGCTTTATCCTCATCAGGAAACATTGTTTGAAATGGAAACAAATCTATATGTATAAACGAAGATGGGTACACTCAAATTGCAAGCAAGTATGCAAAGTGGATATTTCTAAACACTTGTAGCATGTTAGAGTAGAAATATATTATGTTGAAAGATGGATCTATAGGTGGTATTCCCAGTGATAGCACATTTGTTGTCCAGCAGGGTCATTTTGATATGTTGCAAGAAGCTCATATTGAAGAAAGAACACATAAACTTGTGCAAAGGTCCCCCCCACTTCCAGACATAGGGAATGCATATTTTCTATCTAGATCCTATCTAACATAGATGGAAACCTCATCCTATGTTTTGAGGATATAAATTGTGGTGATGCTTTCAAACATAGAATACTTAATCAGAGATAGAGGGGCTCTAGAAATAATAAGGACGATAATCCTACATAAGGTATTTTCATATAAAAATAGGAATTCTTATGAGAAGGTACCCAAATTTTGCTTTAGCAGAGCAATGATAGACATTTCAAGCTACAACCATTCATGTTTAATGTGCCTTTGTCTTCGATGATGATGAAATACAAGGGAAAAGAGCACTGCAAAAATGAGATGATGAAGTGACTATATTGAGTCATGGACTTCTCTTTAAAAACTCCATCTATGTATTAGTGAGATGGTGGGATTTTGAGGTTCTAACATGCTCTTGAGAAGAGCATATGTTAGTGTTGTAGGGAAAACCCAACACCCCACATTTTGAATTATTTACTTCAATAATGGGGACCCTTTTTATTAATTTTTGGCTAAGCACCTTTAATGATTTCCATTAAGTTAATTATCCTACAATGTTGTCATTTTTTCATTTTTTATCAGATTTCTATTATGATAGTTTCATTGAATTCGATTTTTAGCAAGCTTTCCATCGATACTTATTTCGCCTCATTTGGTCAAATGGTTTGTAAATGACACTCCTTTGAAATTTTATCATTTTTTCGTGGGGATTAAAAAATGTATCAAATATATGATATTTCAATTTTTGCAGTTAAAATAGTCATTCATTGTGAATATTAACTCTTAGTTACTAATTTTTTCAGTTTTCATTAACACTCCTACAAAATGACCCAGCTAAACTGTACAATAGACGAAAACACGTTTCAGGATCTTGGTAATTTACTTCAATGTATTATATTAAAACAAATTGTCAAGCCCAAAATCTCAAAATTGAAAAATGGCTATAGTCCAATTTGTAAGATTGTTAATTCACGTGAGACCCACTTCACATTAGCTCTTTCTTTTCAAAAATCTCAGTTTCAAAAATGCCAAAATAAAAAATGCGCTCCAAAAAAATAAAATCACGATTTTAAAATTTTCCAATCAAACTTGCGCTACGATATTGCGATTACAAATCGCATATTGCAAAATAACAAATATTTTTTTATGCACATACTCAAACTTACGATTGCGATTTTGTTTATATGATATGTTAAAAAATTTAGCATAAGGTTCTCAAATTCCATATGACTCCCACTCACCTCACTCACCCTGACGTCATCCACCCTCACTCACCTTTCCTTCCTTATCCCTCCATCAATATTCCTCTCTTCCATTCAAGCTCTCTCCCTCTAACTAAACATGGTTTGTTTTAAAATTTTAAGTTTTTAAATATATAATAAATATTATATTTTTCTTATAATAATTATATTATAATTATAATATTTTATTATAATAATTATATTATAATTATAATATTTTATTATAATTTTAATATAATTAAATTATCATATTAATATAATATATTTATATTTTAAATAATTTGTTTTTATTAATTAATTTTTGTGTGTAATAAATTAATATTAATAATATAATTATAATTAAAATAGCATTATTTAAATAATAATTGTAATTTAATTTAGGATTTAATTTAATTAAGAAATTTTGATTTTTAACCCAAACAACAGAAATTTGAGAATTCTGTGAGTTTTGACTCATTAACTTTGAAGGTTCATAGATTGAGTTTTACTTAGCCAAATGAGGCTCATGACGGTTTGCTGGATAGATAAAACCACGGAGATTATTTCTGATGTGGTTGAAAAAACAAATTTGATCATTTAATGGGTCTAAAATGCAGCAGAAGATCATGCTCCGAATTTTTAAACAAAATCAATTTTCTGAGTTTTATTTTCTGCATTCTTATTTTCCCACAACCTCTACTAAGTGCAGATCCATTCATCTATGTTCTCCTCGACCAATTAGATCACTACATGCATCAATTGAAAGCTCACGTTTCCTTTTCATTTACTTATTTAATTAAATTTGATTTGATTTATTTTAATTCCATATTTCACATTTTGATTTTATTTTGATTTGTTTTTCTAGGGAAACAATTGAATAAATGAAGAGAAGAAGATCTCAATCAATGAAAATGCTCCAACAGTTGAAGAATATGATCATGGGTCAATGAAAATTGATTTAGGAGAACCACTCTTCAACAAATTTCTAATGAGGAATTCTTTTGTAAATATTATAAATAGTAGATTGTAGAATGTATTAAGAGCTCCTCTTCTCTACAATTCAAGAATTCTTGAAGGCACTATTGTTTAGAGGATTTAGAGTTGTGGGGTAGAGGAGAGAAAACTCAGATTGGGGAATTATTGATGATTTTTCCTTAGCATGCTGAATTATGTATGGAGAACAGAGCTTATACTATTGCAGCTCTAGTTTTAAAAGCAGAAGTTCAAGCATTGCAAAGAATTGTTGGAGACGAGAGCCAGAGAAATGGATTCAATAAATTGGTATTTATAATACTATTGTTTTAAATACTAGTTTCATTTTATAATGACGAGAATGTGTCATTTTATTCATATTTGTGCACTATTGTCGATATGAGTAATGTGTCTTAATTATATGTTATTATTTATCTCTGCTCTTATGGGTTGAATTCTGATTTCTGAAGTAACTATTTACTCATAAATCTATCTTTTAATAATTGATTTAACAAACAATGTTATGTTTTGAACTATTTCATCATATTATTGTTTGATTATTCGAATTATTGATTTAACAATCAATATCATTTTATGAACTACTTCTCAAATGTTGTTAGTTGATTATTTCAGCTAAGATGTCTCTTAATAGAATGTGTTTTGGTATACACAATGTCACTTGTTGAACTACTTCATTAGTTTGATATTCATTATAAGCCAGACGTATTTAAATCCCAATCATTTAAATATCTTGCTCTCGGTTGGGTTAGATCTATATCTGCCTAATTGAGATAGGATTAGGATAAATTTCCTTTTCCTTGCATTTTAGAATAATTTTTCATTTAGATTTAATTCTACATTACTATAAGTCCTCTTCCCAAAGAGGAAAAACTTTAGTTGTGGCTTAGTTGAGCCCCAAATTAGCTTAAGGATCACTTTCTTGCGTGATCAGCAAGAGGGATGATCTTATGTCTCTTCTCCATTGGTAGGCAAAAGTTATATTTTAAGCCATTAGAGATTGAGAGAAGGTAATTGGACCTAGTTAAACCAGTCCAAATGATTAGAATCTTGATTAGGGGCAAAAATTTTCCAAAAATTCAAACTGCTAAGAATCACATCAAACCAAAATGACTAGATCGGGCCTATCGCTAGGATTCTGGCGCATTTTGTTTCACTCAAAATAGACTCTGTATGAGTAAGTTAGAGCTCGTTGATCGCCATGTCAAACGCGTGAATTTAAAAAAAAAAAAAAAAGGGTCAAACATGGTGAAAGGCCAAAAATTTGGGTTTTCCTTCGAACCAATGACAGAATGACAAATGTCAAAGTGTGGTTGGTTGATTGTTGCAATTTAATTGGTTTTTGATGAACCAGTGGGGAGCTGACGTGTGGCCAGCCCGGAGGCCGCCACGTGACCCTCCCAAAGGCCAAATTTATGGGTTAATGTCAAAGTTTGAATTCTGAATTATGGTTCCAAGGTTCAAATTTTATTAAAGTCCGAAATATCATATATGTCAAACGTTGAAATATTAATGAGTCCAAAGTCTGAATTTTTGTATGGTGCAAAAAATTTACATAGAGGCTGGGTAGAGGTCAGGGCTCAACCTCGCGACCTCCTCCGACACAACGCACCACCTTACCACTATACCACTACAATAGTTCTTAACTATAGTGGGTCCCGAATTATATTTCAATCCATATGGTAATGACGGCAGGGGTAAGGAGGGGGCCAGCCCCGCGTGCCAACCCCCTCACCATAGGACCACATGCAGATGACCAGAAGCATAGTTAATTCATAATGGCATGAGATTAAATTTTAAATGGGTTTAATTAACCCAAATCCAAATGTTAGCGCTAATCCTTATCACCAATCCAGATTTGGATTAAAACTCGCTTAGCGCATTTAACTCACACTTATCCATAGTTTTAACAACGTTTAATTTAATTAAACATGATTTTAATTCGGCGAAATGTTTGGTGGAGTCCCCTGATTCGGCGCCACTACCAAAATTGACGAACTTAACTCAACATGTTCTAGATTTGGAGGAGTTTTCCTAGGAAAAATGAATGAGCCATAACTTTGGCATATTTCGACCAATTTTGGCTCAAGAAGCGTCATTCCTAGATGATTTTGATGCTATGAGCATGATGGTGCAATTTTCAAAGGCGTTGGAGCACTTATGTAAGTGGTTTTTCCACTTTGAATATTAAAGAAGCCTAGGGCCACTCGGAGAGGGGGTCATGTCTAGACCATTTGAAGACCATTTTCAAAGCTTCAAGATTCTATTTTGAGGTTTTTGGGTCTTCTGAATCCAATGGAGAAGGTTTTTAAAACCATTGAAGTACTGCAGGTGCATGTAATCAAAGAATTGACCATTAATCCAAAAAGGACCTAGCCAGATGAAGCAGGTCCATGGAGATGTAGCCCAAGAGGGGTGAACTATGTTATCAACTATTGTGTGATGTGTATGATGTGTGTTATTTCTCTATAATTTATTTGTTGTACATGTGTTTTTAACAACTAATTTACTTAAGAAATTGCTCATAAATGACACTAAAACTTGACACATAAACCCTTTCACAACTGGGTAATTTGAGACGATCCTAAACACATTTTTTTAATACTAATGTGGGAGCTAGCACAAAAAAAATAGTTTGCCCATATTCAGATTAGGGAACCACCATTCCAAACGAAAAAGGAATTGCTTTAAGGTCTGAATCAGGTGGTCATCCCCACATGTTGTTGCAACAAAATTCGAGGCTTCAACAGTCACCAAGTAGGAGCCAAATGTTATCCACCAACTTGTGGATAACTTCCCCTCGCAAGTATGTAATGAATGAAAGAATATGAAGAAATTTTGAACTTAAGGATGATAACCATGACATAGGAGAATCTATTAGAGTTGCTACAATAGTATGAGTTTGATGGAGCCTATTATACTATTTTATGACTGAGCAATGCACTGGTGACAGGTTGTCTGTCGCGAGGTTTTGAGTTTGGACTATGGAGATAGTAAGCAAAAGCATCATGAGCCATGCAGTTGCAACATGTTTAGAGAGGAACTTTGCTTTTACAATGTGACATTGAAACCAAAGCAGATCTGAAATCCTACGATGTGACTACCACAAAGGGAAAGGAAATGAAATGAAACGATAATCATATTACATCATATTAAAGTGCACATACAATAATAAAATTTCAAATAAGTTACAAATAAGATGTCATTACGATGATATAAAACATTCAACAATTTTAATAAACGTTAGTAAAGATCATAAAAAAAAATGTTATACAATTTAACTATCAATTGTAATTTATATCACATAAGCTTAAGTGTTGAGATTCAACAAGATGATGAGCTTAGTGAAAAGAGTCACCTTCACTAAGTGGGCCCGCAGGCTATTTTTAGCGCAAAGTCTATTTTTAGACTATGTCTATTTTTAGACATGTCGATCATATTCTATGAGTTGCAGGATGCTATTTGTGGATGGTTGGTCAAGTTGGAAAAATAGATGGACTTCTATTTTTAGACATATTGGACGGAATCTATTTTTAGATTGCTAGTCTAAAAATAGATATGTCGAATATTATTAGCTCTTAATAATATTTGGACTCTAAACATTATCTTATTCTCTTGGAGCACTTCAGTTAAGTGCACAGATGTGGCACAACATCTGACATAAGGAATTACGCTATTCCTAAGGGTTTACTGGAGCTAATGCATGGAGGAATTCAGTTAGATTTCATGTGACAGAGTTTGGTGGAGTTGGAGAAGTAGTTGGTGGAGTTGTATTTAGTTTAACTCGGTTAGACTCAATTGAGCTAAGTGTTGAGCTAAGTTGTATCTAGTCTAAGCCGGTTATACACTAGTGAGAGTGGTGTGAATTAATTAGTTAATTAATTCACTAAATAATAACTCATTAATCAAGCTGAAGAGTAAATAGGTTAACTATAGTGCATGGCAGTTTCAGTGGAGACCAGTGGAGAGATAGGTGAAAGAGCAAGTGTGATTATCAGTTGTGACTATAGTGATGCATTGATTGCATCCAACACTTAGTGGAGATGCCAATTAGGATTGTGTGAGCAAGTTTGGAGCAATAGGAGTTCATTCAGATCCATTCTTCAGCAAGGATTGTGCAAGAGAGGCAGGCTAGCAGGTGGCAATGATCAGTGCATGGATTTGCAAGATCGGGCTTGATTAGTGTGTAGCGATTGTATTGTATTGAGAGCTTGATATGATCAACTTTGTATGAGGATTGTTACATGATATCTATGAAATATATTATATACATATAGTTGGGGTTTTCAGCTTCAGGCTTTCCCGCTAAACAACTATGTTAATGTGTGTAAATTTTTATTGTTTCATGTGTGCATTGCAATCTTGATTTAATTTCCACAAATGATGATCAATGGTGGAATAGATTATATATTTTGCATGAAGTTAAAATAGTGTGAGATCAAGAGAATCTTGGACATATAACACATAAGTTATATAATTTCTACATGGTATCGGAGCAGTTGATCATTGGATCAGATTGTAATTATTGAAGCGGTTGAGTTTTGTGCTGGTGGAATTCGAATTTGCTGCAGTGTTTTCTTGGTGTTGAAGTTAAGCATTCATTGAAATGTCTTTCAACAGATTGTGATTGGAGTATGCCCTTGATGGGAGCTTGAATTACATATCATGGAAGGACAGGATGGAGGTGGTGCTGGATGATAATGGGTTGAAGGAGTTCATAGATGCTAATATTCCAAAGCCTGGTTCTAGTGATACAGCCGCACTTGACGCATGGCAAAAGAAGGTAGAAAAGTGTCGAATAATTCTTTTGGAAGGTGTGAAGGACCACATTGTGTCCATCCTTCATGGTAAAGCCACTCCATTCTTAATGTGGAAGGCTTTGACAGACTTGTTCCAAAGCAGAAGCGACCAGAGGAAGTTGGCGCTTAAAGACAAGCTCAGAAAATAAAAATGGAGAAAGGCGACAGTATACCAAAATACCTCACGAAGTTTGTCCACTACAAGGATGAGCTGGGAAGTGTGGGGGTTACTGTCGATGAAGAAGACTTTGTGAGCTTGGCTCTCCTTGGGCTTCCGAATAGTTGGCATAGCTACGAAGACTTTGTCAATGGACGGGAGAAACTGCCAGGATGGGAGCGACTTTGGTCGGATCTTGTGCAGGAGGAGATAAGGCGGGTACCAGGGATGGATCTTCATCGAAGAATGAAGATGAATAAAATTGTGCTTTGGCTTCCAAAGCTCGGAAAGGAAAAGGGAATAAATCTTCCAAATCCGAAGCTAAAGGCAAGAAGCATGATTTGTCCAAGGTGAAGTGTTTTCACTGTCACCAGCATGGGCATTTTCCTTACAAACTCTGCCTGAAGAAGAAGAATAAAGCGAGTTGTTGAGTCTGCGGTGGAGAAGAAGAAAGCCTTATCATCGTAGTTTTGAGTTTGGATTTTCTTTGATCACATGCTTGGTTTCAAGTGTGATGGGATCAGTGTGTTTTCTTGTGACGGTGGTGCGTCTTTCCATATGGCCAGGAGACAAAGATTTGTTTGGTGATGCGGATGAAGAAAGATCTTGGAGCGCCCATCGAGATGGGCGATGATGGTAGATACGATTACCGTGGTATCGGGACCATTTCCTTTGAGAGGGAGTCTGATAAACCTTTCATCTTGAAGGATGTCATGCATGTTCCAGGATTGAAGAAGAATCTGATCTCTGTGGCGATGTTGGAAGACAAGGGTTATGATGTTGTTTTCAGTGAGGGAAAAGCTTTCCATCGGCATAAAACAACTGGTCAAACCAGGAGGATAGGGATTCGAGTTAAGAATATTTATCAATTGCAGGTAGATGTCTGCGTTGCAATGGCAGGCAAAGCAGCAGGAGTGGTGAGTCAAGATGAGGGCGAATTGTGGCACAGAAGATTGGGCCATCTTCACCATGGTGCTTTGAAAATTTTGCAGCAGATTTCCACCGGGCTTCCCAAGGGTACACTTGCGCAGTCAGATCAGTGCAAGGGATGTACTTTGGGAAAATTTGTGAAGACCACTTTTCATGAGAAGGATAGTCACGCCTCGACGATCCTTGAGAGAATTCACACAGACATGTGTGGACCTTTCTCGGTTGCTTCAACAACAAAGCACGGGTATTATGTGATATTTGTTGATGAATTTTCTCGTAAGTGCTGGATCTTATTCATACGAGAAGAAGAAGAAAAGACACTTAAAAGTTAAGTGAGTATTAAAGGCCTTTGGTTAATGGTGGTGAATACATCTCTGTGAAGATTCAAAGACTTTCATAACAAAAGAAGAATTAGAAGAGAGACTCATAGCACATCACCAACCCACAAGCAAAATGGGGTCGCTGAGCGGAAGAATAGAACGATAGTGGGTGTTGCATAGGCGATGTTGCATGATCAGGGCCTTCCCATAAATTTGTGGGCTGAGGCATGCAATACTGTGGTTTATGTGCAAAACTATTGTCCTCACAGAGTGCTTGGCATGAGTACACCTGAGGAGGCGTTTTATGGTAGGAAGCCTGATAATTCTCATTTAAAGATTTTTGGCTCACCTGTTTACATTCATGTGATGAAGGATGCCAGGAAGAAGCTGTAGCTGACCGCAGAGGTTGGGATATTTGTGGGGTACACTGATACACCCCACAACTATCGTGTGTATTTTCCAGACAGTCGGAAGATTTTTGTGCGACGGGATATCAAATTTCATGAGGAGAAAGCCATGAATTTGTCGCTTGAGAGGGAGCTACACTTTCATGCAGATGAGGAGCTACTTGTTCCTAAAGATGAGCCTCAGGATGTGGATCAGCCACAAGAGGAGGTTCATGGAGTGGAAGAAACCACTCATGCAGCGCCAAACATCAGAGGGCGGAAGTGCACTACAGAAGCTAAGCGACTGAATCTTGATGCAATACAGAATGTAGGAGTTCCTATATCACAACGCAGACAGAGACAGTCACCTGACCGATTTACTGGATACATGGCTATGATGAGCAAGTGTATCATGACAGAGCCATCCTCTTTCCAAGGAAGCTATGGAGGATCCCGCATGGGTAGATGCCATGGTGGAAGAGTATGATTCGATTGTCAGAAATAGTGCATGGGAGATAGTCCCAAGGCCATAAGGGAAATCAGTGGTAGGTTCGAGATGGATCTACAAAGTGAAGCAAGCTGTTGACAAGAGTATCGAGAAGTACAAGGCAAGATTTGTTTCCTGGGGCTTCTCACAAATCGAGGGATAGACTATGAAGAAAACTTTGCACCTGTCGCAAGGTATTCTTCCATACGGACCATCCTTGCTCTCTCGGCGCAGATGGGTTGGCACACTCATCAGATGGATGTGAAGACTGTGTTCCTCAACAGAGTCATTGAGGAGGAGATGGAACAATGCAGAGTAGCGGAAAATTGAAATCTTGACGAGTCGTATCTCAATGCGAGCTCAAAAGAGCGTTGTATGAGCGAGAAACAAGCACCTTGTGCTTGGTACACACGGATAGACAGTTATTTCACAGGACTTGGATTCTCCAAGAGTGAGGCGGATCCTAACCTATACCAGATTGTGGTGGAGGGTAAGTTGCTGATCATTGTACTTTATGTAGATGATTTGATTTTGACAGGTGATGAATTGTTGATACACTCATGCAAGGATGATCTTGCAAAGGAGTTTGAGATGAAGGACTTGGGCCTCCTTCATTATTTCCTGGGATTGGAAATTTGGCAGCGCAGTGATGGATTGTTTGTGTCTCAAGGCAAGTATGCCTAGGAGATACTAGAGAAGTTCAACATGCATGGCTCCAAACCTATCGACACTCCTCTTCCTGGTGGTTGGAGGAAAGAGGATGCTACATCGGCAGAGGTAGTGGATGCCACTGTTTATTGACAATTGGTGAGGTCACTTATGTATCTGGTCAATACATGACCCGACATATGCTATGTTGTTACCTAGCTTTCACAAGCTATGGTTAAGCCTACCAAGCTCTTCTGGAAGGCAGGAAAGCATGTATTGAGATATCTTAGAGGCACATCGAGATATGGATTATGGTACAGACATTCAAGGATGAGGTGAAGTTGCATGGCTTCACGGATGCAGATTGGGCAGGAAGCCCAATGGACAGAAAGAGCACATCTAGAGGGATCTTCAATATCGGATCTATAGCAGTTTCTTGGTACAGCAGGAAACAAATATCCGTGGCACTCAGTTCAGTGGAGCCTGAGTACATGGCAACAAGTTTGGCTGCATGCGAGGCTATATGGATGAGGAAGATCCTGGTCGGTTTGTTCGGTTCTCACTTAGATCCTACCGTGATATATTGTGATAATCAGAGTTGCATTAAACTCTCGGTTAATCTAGTATTTCATGATAGATCTAAACATATTGACATCCGTTACCATCATATCAGAGATTGTGTGCAGCGGAAGATCATGTGGCTTTCTTACATTCCTACGGAGGATCAGGATGCAGATATTCTGACGAAGGCGCTCACCAGGAGCAAATTCGGGTGCCTATAATCCCTATCTTATTGAGGAGTGTTGGTTATGTTCAGATGATGAAGCTTAGTGAAAGAGTCGCCTTCACTAAGTGGGCACACGGGGCTATTTTTGGCGCAAAGTCTTTTTTTAGACTATGTCTATTTTTAGACATGTCGATCATATTCTATGAGTTGTAGGATGCTATTTGTGGATGGTTGGTCAAGTTGGAAAAATAGATGGACTTCTATTTTTATACATATTGGGTGGATTCTATTTTTAGATTGCCAGTCTAAAAATAGATATGCTGAATATTATTAGCTCTTAATAATATTTGGAATCTAAACATTATCTTATTCTCTTGGAGCACTTCAGTTAAGTGAACAGATGTGGCACAATAGCTGACAGAAGGAATTATGCTATTCTTGAGGGTTTACTGGAGCTAATGCATGAGGACTTCAGTCAGAACTCATGTGACAAAGTTTGGTGGAGTTATAGAAGTAGTTGGTGGAGTTGTATTTAGTTTAACTCAATTGGGCTAGTTGTATCTAGTCTAACTGATTGATACACTAGTGAGAGTGGTGTGAATTAATTATTTAATTAATTCACTAAATAATAACTCATTAATCAACTGAAGAATACATCAGTTAACTACAGTGCATGGAAGTTTCAATGGAGACCAGTGGAGAGATAGGTGAAAGAGCAAGTGTGACTATCAGTTGTGACTATAGTGATGCATTTATTGCATCCAACACTCAGTGGAGATGCCAATAAGGATTGCGTGAGCAAGGCTGGAGCAATTCGAGTTCATTCAGAGTCATTCTTTAGCTGGGATTGCACAGTAGAGGCAGGCCAGCAGGTGGCAAAGATCGGTGCATGGATTTGTAAGATCGAGCTTGATTAGTGTGGAGCGATTGTATTGTACTGAGAGCTTGATATGATCAGCTTTGTATGAGGATTGTTACATGATATCTATTACATATATGATATACAGATAGTTGGGGTTTTCAGCTTCATGCTTTCCCGTTAAACAACTATGTTAATGTGTGTGAATTTTTATTATTTCATGTGTGCATTGCAATCTTGATTTAATTTTCGCAAATGATGATCAATGGTGGAATAGATTCTGTATTTTGCATGAAGTTAAAATAGTGTGAGATCAGGAGAATCTTGGAAATATAACACATAAGTTATATAATTTCTACATTAAGTGCAAACCCTCTCCATTTTGTGTTATATATGATTATGTTTGCCTTTAAGATATTTTGAGAGTTAACTAGTCTATATGTTTTCTTCTCTTATATTTCAGATGTTCATATTTTTCAAGGACATTTTGGCACTCCCTAACATGTATTGGCACACATTAGAATGCCTTGGCACTTGGCACGACTTAGCACCTAACACATTTATGCATGCCTGACACATATTGGCACTCCCTGACACTCCCTATAATACCATGGCATTCACAGGTAATCCATGACATCCATCTTATTCGTTATTTTCCATTCATTTTTATCCAATGCTCCCTTGTGTTGCCCTTACACTCCCTGGCACTCCTTAGCCAATATGGATTGACATGGCTTGACACCTGACATTCATTAGCATTCTTGGGATGCACCTTCACACGTTGGAATTCCTTGGCACTCCATTGTGCACTGCAATTCCCTAGAACTCCCTGGCATACATTGGCACACCTTGACATTCCCTATCACTCCCTGACACTCATTGGCACACACTGGCATGCATGGGAACTTGGCACTAGGCACACATTGGTAACTATTGTTCACCAAGTAATTTTTTATGTTGATTAGTACAAGAGATATATGTGTAACCAAAATCATTTTGTTGGATTGAAATCATAGGTATGACCTTAAGCTATTTTTCTATCTTTGGGATTTAACTAGTTGTTCATGTAATTAAACACCATAAATAAGTGATGAGGAAAATTGTAGATGTGTGAAACTATTAAAAGATAATGCCAAGTGGTATCTTGGTGAGGACATAACCATTGATCAAATGTTATGATTGACATAAAAATATTTGATAGGGAGGTTATATGGTTGATATATTTTAGGGGATAACTTAGTGAGTTGAATAGAAAAAGAAAAAGAAACGAACAAATTAGGAGTTCTTTTTGGCTAACTTGTTCTTTGAACAAATGTAAGTTCTTTCTAGCATTTATTTATATGGTGTGATTTATAAATACTATATATATTAAAGCTTTAATTCACCTTGCTCATAAATTTAAGTCTTTTTAGCATTTATTGGGCAAATAAATACGTAATGAGGACATTGTTTGACTGCTTAATAACATTTACTCTGAAGCATTGTATAATTATTACTACTACGTAAACAAATAAAAAAGGAGTCGTCTTTGTTGAGATTCAACAAGATGATGAGCTTAGTGAAAAGAGTCGCCTTCGCTAAGTGGGCCCGCATGCTATTTTTTGGCGCAAGTCTATTTTTAAACATGTCGATCATATTCTATGAGTTGCAAGATGCTATTTGTGGATGGTTGGTCAAGTTGGAAAAATAGATGGACTTCTATTTTTAGACATATTGGGCAAAGTCTATTTATAGATCGTTGATCTAAAAATAGAGGTGTCAATTATTATTAGCTCTTAATATTAATCTGACAATAAACAACAACTTATTCTCTTGGAGCACTTTGTTTCAGTGCACAGATTTGGAAAATCGGTGGGCTGAGGGAATTTCACAATTCCCAAGGGCAACTATTGGTTCATGCATGGAGGACTCAGTTAGAACTGAAGTGGCAAAGTTATAACAGAGTTGGAAGAGTAGTTCATGGAGTTGTATTCAGTTTAACTCAGTTAGACTTAGTTGAGCTAGTTGTATCTAGTCTAACTGAACAATACACTAGTGAGAGTGGAGTGAATTAATTATTTAATTAATTCACAAATAATAACTCATTAATCAACTGAAAAATACAGCAGTTAACTACAGTGCATGGCAGTTCCAGTGGAGACCTAGTGGAGAGATAGGTGAAAGGGCAATATGGACTATCTGTTGTGACTATAGTGATGCATTGATTGCATCACACACACATTGGAGTTGCCAGTGAGGATTGCGCGATCAAGGCAAGGTTAAGTCCAATTCATTCAGAGCTATTCTTCAGTAGGGATTGCGCAGTGGAGGCAGGCTAGCAGGGGGGAAAATATCGGTGCATGGATTTGCAGATTTTTCCTGATTAGTGTGTGACGATTGTATTGTACTGAGAGCTTGATGTACTAAGTTTTGTATGAGATTGTTACATGATCTCCATGATACATAATATATGATAGTTGGGGTTTTCAGCTTCAGGCTTTCCCGTTAAACAACTATGTTATGTGCGATTGTTTTTATTTATGCTTCACATGTGTGTGCAATTAATATTCCGCAAAAGATTAAGAGTGGAATGATTCTGTATTTTGCAAGAAGTTAAATATTGTGAGATCAGGGGAATCTGAATGTATGCATGCTTAGTGTATACTAATTTCTACATGGTATCAAAGCATTGTTAATTCTTGAAGATTTCAATTGTGAAGAATTGTTGAGTTTGTGCTGGTGGACAATTCGAATTTGCTACAGAAGATTCTTGGTGCAGAAGTTGAGTATACATTGAAATGTATTTCAATGGATTGTGATTGGAGTATGCCCTTGATGGTAGTTCGAATTACATAGCCTGGAAGGATAGGATGGAGGCGGTGCTGGAGGATAATGGACTGAAGGAGTTCATCGATAGCGATGTTCCTAAGCCGGGGTCTAGCAATGCTGCATTACTTGACACATGGCAAACGAAGACAACAAAGACAAGAAGAATTCTGTTGGAAGGTGTGAAGGACCATATTGTGTCCAACCTTCATGGGAAAGCCACTCCATTCTTAATGTGGAAGGATTTGACAGATTTGTACCAAAGAAGAAGTGACCAGAGGAAGTTGGCGCTTAGAGACAAGCTCAAAAAAATAAAAATGGAGAAGGACGACAATATTCCAAAATGCCTCATGAAGTTTGTCCACTGCAAGGATGAACTGGGAAGTGTGGGGGTTATTGTTGATGATGAAGACTTGGTGAGCTTGGCTCTCCTTGGGCTTCCGAAGAGTTGGCATAGCTATGAAGACTCTGTCAATGGACGGGAGAAACTGCCAAGATGGGAGTGACTTTGGTCGGATCTTGTGCAGGAGGAGATAAGGCGGGGTACCAGGGATGGCTCTTTGTCGAAGAATGAAGATGAAGAGAATTTCACTTTGGCTACCAAAGTAAGGAAAGGAAAGGGGAAGAAATTTCCTTCAAAATCCAATGCTAAAGGCAAGAAGCAGGATTTTTCCAAAGTGAAGTGTTTTCACTGTCACGAACATGGGCATTTCGCCAGTAACTGGCCACAGAAGAAGAAGAACAAGAAGGTTGCTAGAGCTGTAGCTAGAGAGGCCTTAGCCTCTCAATTTGAACTTGATTTCTCTCTGATCACATGCTTGGTTTCAAGCGCAATGGGATCGGTGTGGTATTTTGATAGTGGTGTGTCTTTCCATATGACGGGAGACAAGGAGTTGCTTAGTGACTTGGAGGAGATGGACCTCCAGATGCATATAGAGATGGGCGACGATGGTCGGTACAATGCAACTGGCATTGGGACCATTACCTTTGAGAGGGAGTCCAGTAATCCATTCTTGTTAAAGGATGTTATGCATGTTCCAGGTCTGATGAAGAAATTGGTCTCGGTCGCAATGCTGGAAGAAAAAGGTTATGATGTTGTTTTCATTGAGGGAAAACCCTTCCTTCGACATAAAACAACAAGTCAAACCAAGAAGATTGGGGTTCGAATTAACAATATCTACAAGCTGGAGGTAGATTGTTGCGCTGAAATGGTGGGCAAAGCAGAAGAAGTGGTGAGTCGGGACGAGGGTGAATTATGGCACAGGAGATTGGGCCATCTTCACCATGGCGCTTTGAAGATTTTGCAGCATATTTCTACTAGACTTCCCAAGGGTACTCTTGCGCAGTCAGATCAGTGCAAGGGATGTACTATGGGTAAGTTTTTGAAGACCACCTTTCATGGGAAGGAGAATCGTGCTTAGGTGATCCTGGAGAGAATTCACACAGACGTGTGTGGACCTTTCTCGGTTGCTTCAATAGTAAAACACAGGTATTATGTTATATTTGTTGATGACTATTCTCATATATGTTGGATATTCTTCATGTAGAAGAAGAGCGAAACGTTCTTAAAGTTCTGTGAGTTCGAAGCTTTAGTGGAGAAGGATTCGAGGACGCAAGTGAAAACTCTACAGAGCGATAATAGTGGTGAATACATCTCGGGCGAATTCAAAGACTTATGTAGCAAAGAAGGAATTCGAAGAGCACTCATAGCACCTCATAACCCACAACAGAATGGGGTCGCAGAGAGAAAGAACAGAACGATCGTGGGTGCTACACGAGCGATGCTGCATGACCAGGGCCTACCAATGCACTTGTGGGCGGAAGCATGCAACACTATTGTTTATGTGCAGAATCGTTGTCCTCATAGAGTACTTGGCATGAGTACACCTGAAGAAGCTTTTACTGGTAAGAAGCATGATATTTCTCATTTGAAAGTTTTTGGCTCATCTGTTTACATTCATGTGACAAAGAATGCCAGGAAGAAGCTGGAGCTGACTACAGAAGTTGGGATATTTGTGGGGTACACAGAAACACCCCATAATTATCATGTGTATTTTCCAAACAGTTGGATGGCTGTGGTGCGACGGGATATAAAATTCAATGAAGTGAAAGCCATGAAGTTGTCGTTTGAGAGGGAGATAAACTTGCATGCATAGGAGGAACTTCTTGTTCCCAAAGATGAGCCTCTAGATGTGGATCAACCACAATAGGAGATTCATGGAGTGGAGGAGTCCACTCATGCATAACCAAACATCAGACAAGGCAAAAAGCGTATCACAGAAGCTGAGAGACTGAAGCTTGATGTGGCACAGAATGTAGGAGTCCCTACATCACACCGTAGACAGAGATAGTCACCTGACCGATTTACTAGATACATGGCTCTTATGAGCAAGTGTATCGTGACAGATCCATATTCTTTTGAAGAAGCAGTGTAGGAGCCCACATGGGTAGATGCCATGGTGGAGGAGTATGGCTCCTTTGTCAGAAACGCTTGGGATATTGTTCCAAGGCCGGTGCGAATATTAAGTTGTAGGATCAAGATGGATCTACAAGGTAAATCAAGCTGCTGATGGGAGTGTCGAGAAGTATAAGGAGAGATTTGTTACCTGGGGCTTCTCACAGATCGAGGGGATTGACTATGAAGAAGCCTTTGCACTTGTAGCACGGTATTCTTCCATACGGACCATCCTTGCTCTCTCAATGTAGATGGGTTGGTGTTGAAGAGGTAAATCCCCTCTGCGGACAGAGGCGATCCCTACTAGCCCAGATCGGGTCTAGCAACAATCAAACACGCTACAGTGCAGGTTCCTAATTGCAAATAAACCAACTTGCGAGGAAGGCTTACCTGGAATCCGACGCTGTCGTTTGTAGAAGAGGTGGTGCTCCCGTTCCTTTGCCCTGGCAGATCGCAATCCTCACGATCTCTGTGATCAGACACCTGCACATGCAAGCAACCACACAAACGCAAGCATAAAATCCAGTATATACAACTATATGTCAGTCTAAGAGGACATAACTCATGAACATAATCAAGAACAAGAGTGGAACCATAACCGATAGTCGCTTATCATTAAAGAGTCAAAAGAAGAATACAACCATAGCTTCGACGCAGCACTCTCCTTTGGCGGGTCGTAAGAAAAAAATGTCTCGATAAAGCCTGTCAAGGATGGGACAAGAATCTCTCTCCAGATACTTGGCAATAGTCTCCTTGCTTGGATTTGGCCTTAAGGGAATCAAGAAGGTTCTTGCAGCATAAGGATGTGAAAGCTCCTGGGAACTTGGAGATTAGCTTGCAAAGGAGATGAGAAAGCTTTTATAGATGGAGGAAGGGGAGTTGGGATCCCTATAATTATGGGATTGGCCCTATCATCAAGGAAGATTCCATGAGAGGTGGAAAACCACTTCCTCTCTATGGAAATCTGTAGCCAAACCTCCCATCTCAAGATAGAAATTAGTCCAGGAATTTGTTAGGACGAAACTTCCGAAATTTATTTTTAAAAAACACCTCTTAATATGGTTGGCACGGGTGCGGCTCTATGACAGAGCACCAATTGGCGTGCCCTCTTTGGAGGATTTTCCCCCTTGGCGCAAGGGCTGAACTGTGGAACCGCGCCAATGGAAAAAGAGCTATTTTTAGGGTTTTTTGCAGGGAGATGTCTTCAGGGCAATTAAAGCTCATCTTAAGAGGGATGCAATGAAAGTATTTTCAAGTCTTGTCTCTGCTCATAGGTCACGGAATGAGCCCTCTAATGTGCAGGATGGGGAATGGCAGGGACGGTGACAAATTACTGTGTAACATATGCCCCCTAAAGCATGAGGCTCGAGAGAGAGAGAGGGGTGAAATGCTTTACGAGAACATGCTGACTGAAAACACTGCCACCGGAAAACCTGCGGAGCGAAGTACAACTGATGTCTCAGATACATGATATATATGTGTGGTATGGGCGCAGCCATCCATAACAGAGTATACAAAAATCAAGATCCAAGGTATGGGCGCAGCCATCCAGTGAGGATCGATAAATAGACTCAGGCATGGTCGTAGCCATCCAATCAGTGAGTCATGTAAAGAATCATAATAATCCACAATATCGCAGCCTGGATTACAACAGACACAATCCAGGGTCTTGCGCTCCATCTCGACCCGAACAAAGTACAAGTTCAAGCATGCGAATATGTGAGCTAAAGTCGAACATGCAAGAACATCGTCTGATTACCAGCCAATGATGAAAGCTATTAACAGACGCGAGAGGAACCACCAATAATGACGATGGCCCTCAAGGTACTACAGGTACAATCTACGGCATGTGAATCAATGAGCTGGCGTCGAACACCCGTAGAATCACTCAATCGGAGGCCAATGATGAAAACCTCACGTCGAATGCGACGAACCTGCCATTGAGGCATGCAGGCTCCAAGGTACCATAAGGGAGTCTCTAGATCAGCTTTCTGGATAATGAGCTGAAGTCGACAGGAAGTGACCTTGATCGAAGGTGGGCCATAATGTTTCCCACATCATCGACACGAGACAGAGGAACATGATGTTTTTTTTGAATCAGAATCAAATGAGAATCAGAGGGAGGTTGATACTTTGTAGAGGTCAACTTCTCTTGAATATATAAACGGCACGACAGTGGACTTGGCAGAATTTGACATCAACGGATCAGAGGTCATGGTGACGAGGCAATGAGCAGATGAGAGGTCAAAATGGATTATCCAAACCCACGGAGGCAAGTGAAGAACGAGATGAGATGTCCCCAACCCGACACGAATGCAGACAAGTGCCATGTTCAAGAGCGACATACTGCCGACACGACAATGATGCTGGTTCCATTTTCCCCCACCATTTCTGGCGAGTACCCCAATTATTTTTTGATAACAAGCTTGAAGGGGATAGCATATGCTTGTAATATAAGTCCGCCCTTCGGGCGAATCCATCCTAGTGCATTTAACGAGTCCTAGGAAGGAGGAACTCGGAGAACGTCATTTCGACTGGATCCGATGTCATCAGGGTTTAACGAGTCTGACAAAGGAAGAACTCGGCGTCTTTTCATGTTTAGAGAGTTTGAAAAGACAGCGAAAAAGAAAACTCCACAGGTCCCTTTTCGTAAATAGTTTCCCAGATCCGAAAAGGTAGAAAACAATATCCGGGAAAACCTCCTAGTCGCGATAGGCTAGGGTATTCCTTTTTCGTAATCAATCCATCCCAGCCCGAAAAAGGGTTAAACTTATACTGGGTAGATGTCGATTCGTGGCCACTTTAACGAGATCGAAACGACAAGGGCCTCGGCAATCTTTTCATGTTTAGAGAGTCAGAAAAGAGCTGAAAGGTGACTCCTCCTGGAGGAACGAGTGGTATAAAGGGAAGCAACTGGTTCCGGTAATGATGGAACTGCTCAAAACAAGATAAAGGTCAAGAGGCTGGCTAACAAGACCACTCATCGCAGCGGTTCCTCAGGAACGGGTAAAACAACCAAGTGAAGGCATATGATCGGCCAAGCAGATAGTAACGATGGAGTGAGAAAACCAAGGCTCATCTGGAAAAACAGGCTGATGAAATGGCAATCACAAGAGGTAAAATGGGCATGGTTTCATTTTTACACAAGCTTGAAATCAGGAAACTATGCTTGAAGTTGGTTTCATTTTTACACAAGCTTGAAACAAAGATAAACTATGCTTGAAACCGGTTTCAGTTTTACACAAGCTTGAAACGGAAACAAACTATGCTTGAAAAAGTAAGCATGCCCCCAGCATGGTGACTCAATTCGAGGTACATGCCCCCCAAGCTTCAGTCCATATGAAAGGCAGATGGAGTGAAGGTTCAAGTTACGAGATCTAAGAAAAGACTCGACTGGTATTTTACGAGAACTTATCAAAGAATCGAATTGAACGGGCTCATGTTTCATTATTTTAACGAGGTTGACACACTTAAAAGAACTATCCTCAAGCAACTTGTTTCATTGTTTTAGGAGCTTGACACAAGTGGAGGAACTATGCTCCGACAGACTTGATTTCATTTTTTCAGGATCTTGATGCAAGGAATGAACCATGCTCCGACAGACTACTCGTCATGATGAACAAGAATCCATGGCTTCCAAGAGTCCCGCACTAGGTGGGAGAATGACATCTTGGAAATCAGGACCCAATGCCCCCAGTACACTATGCACGACGGCGTCGTCACTGAGTGCGGGCACGGGGTAGGTAGCCACATAGTTGACTGCCGGTGGGGCTGATCCCCGGTTTATGCGAGGCACTTATGAGAATAAACATATAAACATAAATACAGAGATGCAATGGAAATAACACTTCATTTCATTAATATCAAAGAGCTGAAATTTGCTTACAGACAGAATGGAAATAAAACTAGCTAGGGCACTGGTAGCTATCTCTGAGAAGAGATGTGGCGGCTACAGGCCTCTGAACTGTGTTACAATGAGGCTTGAGGGCCTATTTATCATTTAGAAACAATGGGAAATCCTAAACAGCCAAAACCCTAACCCTAGGAGATGAAGCGCCAAAACTATGGGCCCCGTTTTGGTAAATTGGTGTTTCAACTTCCCAGGGGCGTAACTTTGGCATACGATCTCCGTTTGACGCGTACCATACCTCGTTAGAAAGATCTATCCGAGGACTACAAATTTGGAATGAGAAACATCAATCCATGGACCCATGTTGCTCTCCGTTTTCCCAAAAAACGTCGTTTAGGGCCTCAAAACGGCTCCGGAAGTTTAGGACCCGAAAAACTGCTAAAAATAGTAAACTGTGCAACTGAAAAACTGAAATGGACAATGGTGGAGCCCCAAGTGGAATAGGCAGGTGACCACCAATATCCACCTGGATCATTCCTCCCCCTTAGGAAGCAATGGTCCCCATTGCGTTAAGTTCCTCCATGAGATGAGGAAATTTCTGCTGAACTTGGTCCCTGGTGAACCACTTTCCTTGGTGCAGGAGTTGGCCAGCTTTGACAACCCGATATAGTTGGATCTTCTGCTGGCGAGTGTTCTTGATTTGCATGTCCATGATGCAATCTGTGGTGGCCTAGTCCATGCAGTCTGGATTTAACTCAGTTGGTGTGAGTTGTTCTGCAATGTCCGAGGTGTCCAGTAGAGGTGGGAAGTAAGGACGAAGGCGATCCACATTGAAGACTGGGTGCAGACCAAGGAATGGTGGAATACTGAGCTCGAATGCATTGTTCCCTACGGCCTTGGTGATGGTGTACGGCCCGTATCGGAGCGGGCGAAGCTTGCGGTGGGGTCCAGTGAGGCGCTCCTTCTGCAAATGTAGCCATACTTTGTCGCCCACCTGGAAGTTGTGTGGCACTCGGTGTTGATCATGGCGTTGCTTGTACTTGGCCATTGTCTCGTCCAATATATCATGAACTCTGTTGGCGGATGTGTTGAATGCGCTCGATGAAGCCTATCGGCTTTGTCAACTTCGGACTAGACATGAGCTCGAATTGGCCCGAGCAGACTTCAAATGGCATGGCTACGTCAATGGGACATAGTGGTCGGAATCCCAAGCCCACCCCGAAAGGGGCTATGGCGTGATTGAACTATGGAGAGCCCGATTATAACTATGTTGTACATAAGGGAGGCTCTCGTCCCATGTGTGTGGATGCTTTGAATTGTACATGCCCGCATGTGTACAATCATTCTCGTTGACGACCTCTGTCCAGCCATCCCGTTTGGGGATGGAAAGCTGTGGACTTGGTGAGCTTGGTATCCAACATCGACCGCAGGCTCGGACCAAAATGTCGTCGAGGAACCCGTTATCCCGATCTGATATGATAGACCGTGGGATCCCAAAGTGCACCCACAATCGTTCAAAGAAGAGTTTAGCAGTGTTTTCCCTGGCCGTGATATTCTTCTTGCGAGCCGCCATAATGGCCATCTTCGAGAATCTATCGACGACCACAAAAACACAATCATTTCCTCGCTAGTAGAAGGCAGGCCCGACATGTAATCCATGGAGATGGATTCCCAAGGTCGACTAGGGGTAGGTAGAGGAGTATATAGGCCTTTCTTCTTGATGGTCGGTTTGGCAATGGCACAAGCTGCAAGGATCTCGATGTGCTTCTCGACATCCTTTCGAAGGTTCGGCCCGATAGAAATACTTCTGCGAGATTGCTACTATTTTCTCGACCCCGAAATGCCCAGATGACTCGACCGTAGTGTGCTTCCCATATCATCTTGGCATCGCCGCTTGAAGGAACACAAAGGTGTTCCATGTGACATAAAAGTGCATCTTGGAGGTGAAAATTTGGAACTTGCGTACCCCCCAAGAGTGCCTCGTAAGTTTCGCTGACTTCGGGGTCACCTCGTAGTGAAGCGGCCAATCGAAGTCTCGTGCCCACAAGAGTTGAGCACGGTGGTGAGCGCCACGATCGATGGTCGGCCGAGAGGCGATCTGCAACATGATTGGTGCTACCCATCTTATACTTGATGTTCAAATGAAACTCGTTGCGTATATGTAGACCACTTCGATGGCGATCATTCTCGCAACTTCCCTTGTGTCCGTATGAACTGCAGGGCCTCGTGGTCCGTGTGGATGATTGTTTCCTTCCCCCAAAATGTAATGCTTCCATTATCGACAAGCTTGCACAATGGAGTACATTTCTTTGTCATATGTGGGGTACTTGCGAACCGTGTCGGACAATGTCTCACCGTGAAATGCCACCGGATGTCCCCGTTGAGTAAGAACTGCCCCAATAAAGCATAGTCGGAGGCATCCTGTCTCGATCTCAAATGGCTGTTGCAAGTCCGGTAAAGTGAGCATCGCGCAACGGAGGCGGTTTTTCGCTTTCGTGAACGCCTCTCGTTGAGGTTCGACCAGAATTTTGCTCTCGCTCCTCCCTTGGTGACTTGACTCAAGGGCCAAGGGATATGAGAGAATCCCAACACGAACCTCCGATAGAAATTAGCAAGACCCGAGTAAAGGCACGAAGCTCGATTTATAGTGGTTGGGGCCGGCCAATCCCGAATGACTTGGATCTTGGCCGGATCCACATGCACCCCCCTTTCATCAATAATGTATCCCAAATATTGAACCTCGGGTCATGCCAAAAGAGCACTTCTCCAAATGTGGCACACAACTTGTGTTGCCGCAGGTGTTTGGAGGACTTGTCTGGGATGTGGTGAAGGTGCTCTTCCCAAGTCCGGGCCGAAGATCGGGAATATCATCCAATTACACCACTACAAATGAGTTGGTGAATGGCCGCAAGATGTCATCCATCATCCTCATGAAGGTGGCGGGAGCATTCGATCAACCCGAAAGGCATGACCGACCATTCGAAAAGGCCTTCCTTGGCTTTGAAGGCAGCTCTTCCACACATCGCAGGGTTCAATTGGTACCGGTGATACCCGTACTTCGAGTCGATCTTGCTGAAATATTTTGCACCTTTGAGTTGGTCCAGAAGGTCATCAATCCGTGGGATTGGGTACCTATTCCGGATAGTGATCTTGTTCGGGCCGCCCGATAGTCAATACGCAGTCTCCACGTCCCATCCTTCTTCTGTACCAACACGATCGGGCTCCCCACGAGGGCGATGAACTTGGTCCGATGTGACCTTTTCGCAATGACTCCCCGAATCGCCTCTTGATTTCATCATTCTCCGAATCGCAGCGCCGAATAGATCGGTCCATTAGGTAGCGACGCACCGGGGGTCGATCAATAGGGTGCTTGCCCCGACGAGCGAGTAGGAACCCCCGTGGGTGAGGTGAATATGTCCTCGTACTCCTCCACAACCTTATCCATTTGTTGTTGTCGGGCGGAGGAGCCCCTCGTCCGGGAGGTTGTGGCCATAGTCTTCTTCTTGCCCCTGGGGGCGGATCATCGTAGAAAAACGAATTTCTGGTTTGGGAAATGAGCTTATCGCATTGTTTTGCGATAGAACCAAAGAGATAGCTGACAGGAGGTCGTACCTGCGGTATCCCGTGCAACTTATTTCCCAAAGTAACAATAACGACACGAGGCCGAGACTCATACACGACATGACGCTTCCACGAGTATGGTTGTCCTAATAATACATCGAAACATCAATAGGAGCAACGTCACATAATACCTCATCCGTGAAGGGCTTGATGCTATAGGGAAGGCGACACCGCCGCCGACGCGGAGATCTCGTCCTTGGTGAAGCCACCCGAGGGTGTATGGATGTGGGTGAGCCGTGGTCGCGCAAGCCCAACCGCTTCACGACGTCTCGTTGAAATGAGGTTATTTTGGCTCCCATTGTCGACAATGAACCCTGTACGGGAGCCCTTTACCCACATCCGGGAGTGGAAGAGACGTTCCTCCTCCTCGCGGATCTTCCGGTTCCTCCTTTTGGATCTTTGCAGCGGGCAACGAGTGGCGTTGGGCTACGCATCAATAATCGTGTTCCCCTTTTTCATTCGCCTTTTCGAGTCTCGATTTGGAGTCGAGCATGCATCCGACTCGAAGCCCTCATCTCGGCCACTAGCGACTCGCTGGCCCGACACTCACTTGTGTTGTGAGTGGAGCTCTTATGGAACTCACACCACTTTCCCGTGTCCTTTCTTTGGATTTGCGGTGCTGTTCTTTTCTTGTGGCTTCGATGAGTTGTCTTTAGCCGCCATGCCTTGGCTCGGTCCTTTGTTCGCGGTTTGGAAGCACCTTTTCCCTTGCTTTTGATTTGCGAGATCCAAAGTCTCGCTTCTCTGCTTGAATTTCTCGCTCAATCTTGGCGGCGATACCGGTATGTCGTACCAAGCGAGGAGATGTCAAGGAACTCCATTTCCTCCCGAATGTATTTGTGCGAGACATTGCGTATACTTTAGCACCAAATGTTTCTTCGAATATTTGATACCCAACTTTGTGCGCGGGGTATGGAACAGATTCGTCGACTCATGCACATCTTGATCCCTTTGTTGTCGCAGACATGGTCCATTGTATGTACTTGTCCTCATAGCTCCCCACGGGATAGTATTGTTCCTTGATGGCGTCTCGGAAAGAATTCAAGTTGGTACGGTACGAGAACGAGAGAGGGTTTCGTCCGGTCCTTGTTCTCACGGTAGGTTTCCCACCAGTCCTCAACATGGGGGGGTAGCTTTGAGGAGTGCAAAAATAATCTTCTCCCGGTCCGAAAAGTCATGAACCGAGAAATATCCTTCTACCGATTCAACCATCTATCTACGGCATCCGCGTCTATTTGACCCTCAAATATGGGAATGTTAAAATTTACTTGTACCTTAAAAGGAGTCGCGCCTCCGCAGTGGGCCGCCGGATGCGCGATGCGCGCGCCGTGGGTAGCCGTTGAAGGATCCGAGCAAAGTTATCCATCATCACGTTCCTTTGTCTTTAGAGGGCCTCCTCGAGCAATATTTTGATAGGATCGCTCGCTCCCTCATCTTTCTTTTCGTCCCCCATGGGCGTCCGTCGAGGTTTGCGAGGGCCGATCTTGCAAAGGTTCCACCGGATCGAGCCCTAGCTCCTTATACCCCGACCTCGTTGGGGGACAATGAAAAGAAGGATCGAGAAAAAGCAGACCGCTCTGATACCACTAATCCGGATTTATGCAGGAACGCAACAGAATAAACATATAACCATAAATACAGAGATGCAGCGGAAATAACACTTCATTTCATTAATATCAAAGAACTGAAATTTGCTTACAGAAAATGGAAATAAAACTAGCTAGGGCGCTGGTAGCTATCTCTGAGAAGAGATGTGGTGGCTACAGGCCTCTGAACTGAGTTACAATGAGGCTCGAGGGCCTATTTATTATTTATAAACAATGGGAAATCCTAAACGGCCAAAACCCTAACCCTAGGAGATGAAGCGCCAAAACTATGGGCCCCGTTTTGGTAAATTGGTGTTTCAACTTCCCAGGGGCGTAACTTTGGCATACGATCTCTGTTTGACGCGTACCATACCTCGTTAGAAAGATATATCCGAGGACTACAAATTTGGAACAAGCAACATCAGTCCATGGACCCATGTTACTCTCTGTTTTCCCAAAAAAGGTCGTTTAGGGCCTCAAAACGGCTCCGGAAGTTTAGGACCCGAAAAACTGCTAAAAATAGTAAACTGTGCCGAAACTGAAAAACTAAAATAGACACTAGTGGAGCCCCAAGTGGAATAGGTGGGTGACCACCAATATCCACCTGGATCAGGGGCAGATACAATGGGTGGATAAAAACCAAGAGCGGGTTATGGCGGGCCAGTTGCCACATTAGGACCAAACAACGAAAGCTGATCAATGGTCATGATCCGTCCTTCATGCGGAAAACAGGCCACACGAAAAAGGGAGGAGACGAGCGCTCCCATGGCATAGGTGTGATCGTGCCCCAAAAGCAGATTAAAATCCAAGGGACCTGGAACGACCATCACGACCATATGGACGGTTTTACCTCCCAAAGTAACAGACAACCTTGGAAGGATTCCCAACGGTTGACTCGTCCTTCTGTTAAAAGACAACAGATTCTGCGTAACAGGCGCAAGGGGCGACGAACCGAAAGCTTGCCAGGTATTTGAGGATAGAATACTAACAGAGGCGCCTTCGTCTATAATGGTGCTGGGCACGACCAAACCAAAATCCTGTACGGTGATCTCGAAAGGCACATAAGACGAAAGGCGGTATCCCACAAATCGATTCCAATCAAAGGAAGCGACCAAACTACTCGGAGGGGCTACCATCGAACCAAGAAGGTCTTCCCCTGATGTTACGGAAGAAGGAGCATCCTCCGCGACCTCCATATCGAAGGTGGGAGGGGGATCCTTCGGAACCTCTATCACGGGGGGTGAAGGTGCTTCTTCTTGCGGTACAGGGACAGGAGAATCTTTCTCCAAGTCTGACGAATCTGAAGCAACCAGAAGGACATGGGGGGTGTGAGGTCCACTCTCTACGGAAAAGACCTGGTGCACCGTAGATGGAGCCAGTTCAACCGATCCCACGACCAATGGTTGGTCAGGGATGGATTCTCTAATTTGAATTTCCGGGGGAGCGGGATTGACCAAGGATGACTCTTGACCAATCATGGCATCAGTAGGTGGAAGACTCAAAGAAAGCTGTTTATAACTACCCGGGAGGCATTGTGTAGAAACAGTCGGGTTGTCCAAGACTCTCTTGGCTTGATCCATATAAGGACAAAGGTGAATGGCACGATCCTCTTCACACAACTTACATGGATTGGTGATCTTACCCTGCTTCTTAGGAGCCTTATCAGTACCAATTGGAGATGTGCCCCCAACCTGACTCTTGGAAGTCAAAGGCAACGGCGGACGACCGTTGGACCATGCTTCAATCACCTTGGGAATGCCAAGGCAGTCTCGAAGAAGATGGTCTCCCGTGCACAACATGCAGGGGAACTTGAATTTTTGTGGAGGGTTGGAAGGCATATCAAGAGGATATTTCTCAGAGGTAGTAGCTGTAGGAGATGTCACAGGATTGGCGCGACTGTGAGCTTGAAATTAGCACCAAAAAGGCAATGGCGCGGGTGATAAACAGGCAACCTGCGCCAATGGGCGCGACTGTAACGCTGAAAAGCACGCCAGCCGAGTTTACTATGGGAAAATGAAAAACAAGCACTCTCAGATACAGAAAAGTGATGAAAAGGCTAAAACAAATCCAAACAAACAGGAAAAACAAGTCCAAAGAGCTGACCAAGCAAGGAAGGCCAAGAAATTGACCGAAAAAAGAAGACAATATTCCAAGTTGTTCAGTCTGTAAACTAAACTGGAGATTGACTGAAGCAGTGTTGGCTAATGCAGAGCAAAAGCGTTTCGAACGCTATCTAGCTGTACTTCAGGCTCCGTCTGTAGCTTACAAATCAAACAACAAGCTGAGTCCCCAGTGGAGTCGCCAAATTGTTGACGAGGTAAATCCCCTCTACGGACAGAGGCGATCCCTACTAGCCTAGATCGGTTCTAGCAACAATCAAACACGCTACAGTGCAGGTTCCTAATTGCAAATAAACCGACTTGCGAGGAAGGCTTACCTGGAATCCGACGCTATCATTTGTAGAAGAGTTGGTGCTCCCGTTCCTTTGCCCTGGCAGATCACAATCCTCACGATCTCCGTGATCAGACACCTGCACATGCAAGAAACCACACAAACACAAGCATAAAATCCAGTATATACAACTATATGTCAGTCGAAGAGGACATAACTCATGAACATAATCAAGAACAAGAGTGGAACCATAACCGATAGTCGCTTATCATTAAAGAGTCAAAAGAAGAATACAACCATAGCTTCGACGCAGCACTCTCCTTTGGCGGGTCGTAAGAAAAACATGTCTCGATAAAGCTTGTCAAGGATGGGACAAGCCTCTCTCTCCAGATACTTGGCAATAGTCTCCTTGCTTGGATTTGGCCTTAAGGGAATCAAGAAGGTTCTTGCAGCATAAGGATGTGAAATCTCTTGGGAACTTGGAGATTAGCTTGCAAAGGAGATTAGAAAGCTTTTATAGATGGAGGAAGGGGAGTTGGGATCCCTATAATTATGGGATTGGCCCTATCATCAAGGAAGCTTCCATGAGAGGTGGCAAACCACTTCCTCTCTATGGAAATCTGTAGCCAAACCTCCCAACTCAAGATAGAAATCAGTCCAGGAATTTGTTAGGACAAAACTTCCGCCATTTATTTTTAAAAAACAACTCTTAATATGGTTGGCGCGGGTGCGGCTCTATGACATAGCGCCAATTGGCGCGCCCTCTTTGGAGGATTTTCCCCCTTGGCGCGAGGGCTGAACTGTGGAACCGCGCCAATGGAAAAAGAGCTATTTTTAGGGTTTTTTGCAGGGATATGTCTTCAGGGCAATGAAAGCTCATCTTCAGAGGGATGTAATGAAAGTATTTTCAAGTCTTGTCTATGCTCACAGGTCACGGAATGAGCCCTCCAATGTGCGGGATGGGGAATGGCGGGGATGGTGACAAATTGCTGTGTAACAGATGCCCCCTAAAGCATGAGGGCCGAGAGAGAGAGAGGGGTGAAATGCTTTATGAGAACATGCCGACTGAAAACACTGCCATTGGAAAACCTGCAGAGCCAAGTACAACTGATGTCTCAGATACATGATATATATGTGTGGTATGGGCGCAGGCATCCATAACAGAGTGTACAATAATCCAAATCCAAGGCATGGACGCAGCCATCCAGTGAAGATCGATAAATATACTCAGGTATGGTCGCAGCCATCCAATCAGCGAGTCATGTAAATAATCGTAATAATCCACAAAATCGCTGCCTGGATTACAATAGACACAATCCAGGCTCTTGCGCTCCATCTCAACCGACAAAGTACAAGTTCGAGCATGCGAATATGTGAGTTGAAGTTGAACATGCAAGAACATCGTCGATTGCCGGCCCGATGATGAAGGCATTGTGGGCGCGAACCACCAATAATGACAATGGCCCTCAAGGTACTATGGGTACAATCTACGACATGTGGATCAATGAGCTGGCGTCGAACACCCGTAAAATCACTCGATCGGAGGCCAATGATGAAAACCTCACGTCGAATGCGACGAACCTGCCATTGAGGCATGCAGGCTCCAAGGTACCATAAGGGAGTCTCTAGATCAGCTTCTTGGATAATGAGCTGAAGTTGACAGGAAGTGACCTTGATCGAAGGTGGGCCATAATGTTCCCCAAATCATCGACACGAGACAGAAGAACATGATGTTTTTTGTGAATTAGGATCATACGAGAATCAGAGGAAGGTTGATACTTTGTAGAGGTCAACTTCTCTTAAACATATAACGGCACAATAGTGAATTTGGCAGTATTTGACATCAACGGATCAGAGGTCATGGTGACGAGGCAATGAGCAGATGAGAGGTCAAAAGGGATTATCCAGACCCACGGAGGCAAGTGAAGAACGAGATGAGATGTCCCCAACCCGACACGAATGCAAACAAGTGCCATGTTCAAGAGCGACATACTGCCGACACAACAATGATGCTGGTTCCATTTTCCCCCCACCATTTCTGGCGAGTACCCCAACTATTTTTGATAACGACCTTCAAGGGGATAGCATATGCTTGTAATATAAGTCCACCCTTTGAGCGAATCCGTCCTAGTACATTTAACGAACCCTAGGAAGGAGAAACTCAAACAACGTCATGATTGACAATTTCCGATGTCATTTAGTTTTAACGAGTCTGACAAAGGGAGAACTCGGTGTCTTTTCATGTTTAGAGAGTTTGAAAAGACTGCAGAAAAGTAAACTCCAACGGTCCCTTTTCGTAAATAGTTCCTCAGATCCGAAAAGGTAGAAAACAATATCTGAGAAAACCTCGTAGTCGCGATAGGCTAGGGTATTCCTTTTTCGTAAATAATCTATCCCAGCCCGAAAAAGGGGTAAACGTATACTGGGTAGATGTCGTTTCGTGGCCACTTTAACGAGATCGAAACGACAAGGGCCTCAGAAATCTTTTCATGTTTAGAGAGTCAGAAAAGAGCTGAAAGTTGACTCCTCCTGGAGGAACGAGTGGTATAAAGGGTAGCAACTGGTTCTGGTAATGGTGGAACTTCTCAAAACAAGATAAAGGTCAAAAGGCTGGCTAACAAGACCACTCATCACAGCGGTTCCTCATGAATGGGTAAAACAACCAAGTGAAGGCATATGATCGGCCAAGCAGATAGTAACGATGGATTGAGAAAACCAAGGCTCATCTGGCAAAGACAGGCTGATAAGATGGCAATCACAAGAGGTAAAATGGGAAAGGTTTCATTTTTACACAAGCTTGAAATCAGGAAACTCTGCTTGAGATTGGTTTCATTTTTACACAAGCTTGAAACAAAGATAAAATATGCTTGAAACCGGTTTCAGTTTTACACAAGCTTGAAACGGAAACAAACTATGCTTGAAAAAGTAAGCATGCCCCCAGCATGGTGACTCAATTCGAGGTACATGCCCCCCAAGCTTTAGTCCATGCACCTGAGTAAACAGATGGAGGGAGTGAAGGTTCAAGTTACGAGATCTAAGAAAGACTCGACTGGGATTTTACGAGATCTGATCAAAGACTCGAATTGAACAGGAACGTGTTTCATTGTTTTAACGAGGTTGACACACTTAACATAACTATCCTCAAACAGCTTGTTTCATTGTTTTTAGGAGCTTGACACAAGTGGAGGAACTATGCTCAGAACGGACTTGATTTCATATTTTCGGGAGCTTGATGCAAGGAACGAACCATGCTCAGACGGTACTCGTCATGATGAACAAGAATCCATGGCTTCCAAGAGTCCCGCACTAGGTGGGAGAATGACATCTTGGAAATCAGGACCCAATGCCCCCAGTACACTATGCACGACGGCGTCGTCACTGAGTGCGGGCACGGGGTAAGTAGCCACATAGTTGACCTGCTGTGGGGCAGATACAATGGGTGGATAAAAAACAAGAGGGGGTGATGGCGGGCCAATTGCCACATTAGGACCAAAGAACGAAAGCTGATCAATGGTCATGATCCGTCCTTCATGCGGAAAACAGGCCACACGAAAAAGGGAGGAGACGAGCACTCCCATGGCATAGGTGTGATCGTGCCCCAAAAGCATATTAAAATCCAAGGGACCTGGAACGACCATCACGTCCATATGGACGGTTTTACCTCCCAAAGTAACAGATAACCTTGGAAGGATTCCCAACGATTGACTCGTCCTTCTGTTAAAAGTCAACAGATTCTGCGTAACAGGCGCAAGCGACGGCGAACCGAAAGCTTGCCAGGTAGTCGAGGATAGAATACTAACAGAGGCGCCTTCATCTAAAATGGTGCTGGGCACGACCAGACCAAAATCCTGTACGGTGATCTCGAAAGACACATAAGACAGAAGGCGGTATCCCACAAATCGATTCCAATCAAAGGAAGCGACCAAACTACTCGGAGGGGCTACCATTGAACCAAGAAGGTCTTCCCCTGATGTTACGGAAGAAGGAGCATCCTCCGCGACCTCCATATCGAAGGTGGGAGGGGGATCCTTCGGGACCTCTATCACAGGGGGTGAAGGAGCTTCTTCTTGCGGTACAGGGACAGGAGAATCTTTCTCCAAGTCTGACGAATCTGAAGCAACCAGAAGGACATGGGGGGTGTGAGGTCCACTCTCTACGGAAAAGACCTGGTGCACCGTAGACGGAGCCAGTTCAACCGATCCCATGACCAATGGTTGGTCAGGGATGGATTCTCTAATTTGAATTTTCGGGGGAGCGGGATTGACCAAGGATGACTCTTGACCAATCATGGCATCAGTAGGTGGAAGACTCAAAGAAAGCTGTTTATAACTACCCGGGAGGCATTGTGTAGGAACAGTCGGGTTGTCCAAGACTCTCTTGGCTTGATCCATATAAGGACAAAGGTGAATGGCATGATGCTCTTCACACAACTTACATGGATTGGTGATCTTACCCTGCTTCTTAGGAGCCTTATCCGTACCAATTGGAGATGTGCCCCCAACCTGACTCTCCGAAGTCAAAGGCAACGGCGGACAACCGTTGGACCATGCTTCAATCACCTTGGGAATGCCAAGGCAGTCTCGAAGAAGATGGTCTCCCGTGCACAACATGCAGGGGAACTTGACTTTTCGTGGAGGGTTGGAAGGCATATCAAGAGGATATTTCTCAGAGGCAGTAGTTGTAGGAGATGTCACAATATTTGCGCGACTGTGAGCTTGAAATTAGCACCAGAAAGTCAATGGCGTGGGTGATAAACAGGCAACCTGCGCCAATGGGTGTGACTGTAACGCTGAAAAGCACGCCAACCGAGTTTACTATGGGAAAATGAAAAACAAGCACTCTCAGATACAGACAAGTGATGAAAAGGCTAAAACATAGCCAAACAAACAGGAAAAACCAGTCCAAAGAGCTGACCAAGCAAGGAAGGCCAAGAAATTGACCGAAAAAAGAAGACAATATTCCAAGTTGTTCAGTCTGTAAACTAAACCGGAGATTGACTGAAGCAACGGTTATCTACTCCGCTAATGCAGAGCAAAAGCGTTTCGAAGGATATCTGGCTGTACTTCAGGCTCCTTCTGTAGCTTACAAATCAAACAACAAGCTGAGTCCCCAGTGGAGTCGCCAAATTGTTGAGGAGGTAAATCCCCTCTGTGGACAGAGGCGATCCCTACTAGCCCAAATCGGGTCTAGCAACAATCAAACACGCTACAGTGCAGGTTCCTAATTGCAAATAAACCGACTTGCGAGGAAGGCTTACTTGGAATCCAACGCTGTCGTTTGTAGAAGAGGTGGTGCTCCCGTTCCTTTGCCCTGGCAGATCACAATCCTCACGATCTCTGTGATCGGACACCTGCACATGCAAGAAACAACACAAACGCAAACATAAAATCCAGTATATACAACTCTATGTTAGTCGAAGAGGACATAACTCATGAACATAATCAAGAAAAAGAGTGGAACCATAACCAATAGTCGCTTATCATTAATGAGTCAAAAGAAGAATACAACCATAGCTTCGACGCAGCACTCTCCTTTGGTGGGTCTTCAGAAAAACATGTCTCGATAAAGTCTGTCAAGGATTTGACAAGCCTCTCTTTCCGGATACTTGGCAATAGTCTCCTTGCTTAGATTTGGCCTTAAGGGAATCAAGAAGGCTCTTGCAGCATAAGGATGTGAAAGCTCTTGGGAACTTGGAGATTAACTGAAAGGAGATGAGAAAACTTTTTTATAGAAGGAGGAAGGGAAGTTGGGATCCCTATAATTATGGGATTGGCCCTATCATCAAGGAAGATTCCATGAGAGGTGGCAAAACCACTTCCTCTCTATGGAAATCTGTAGCCAAACCACCCAACTCAAGATAGATATCAGTCCAGGAATTTGTTAGGATGAAACTTCCGCCTTTTATTTTTTAAAAACATCTCTTAATATGGTTGGCGCGGGTGCGGCTCTATGACAGAGTACCAATTGGCGCACCCTCTTTGGAGGATTTTCCCCCTTGGCACGAGGGCTGAACTATGGAACCGCGCCAATGGAAAAAGAGGTATTTTTAGGGTTTTTTGCAGGGAGATGTCTTCAGGGCAATGAAAGCTCATCTTTAGAGGGATGCAATGAAAGTATTTTCAAGTCTTGTCTCTTCTCACAGGTCACGGAATGAGCCCTCCAATGTGCGGGATGGGGATTGGCGGGGACGGCCCGACAAACTGTGTATGAGATGCCCCCTAAAGCATGAGGGCCGAGAGAGAGAGAGAGAGGGTGAAATGCTTTACGAGCTATCTTAGAGCGAAAACAACGCACGAGAGAAAACTTGCGGAGCGAAGTGGCCCGTGTCTCGGATACATGATATATGTGTGGTATGGGGCGCGGCCATCCATAAGTATACAATAATCCAGATCCAAGGTATGGTCGCAGCCATCCAGTGAGGATCGATAAATAGACTCAGGTATGGTCGCAGCCATCCAATGAATAAGTCATGTAAATAATCATAATAATCCACGATATCGCAGCCTGGATTACAACAGACACAATCCAGGGTCTTGCGCTCCATCTCGACCCAAACCAAGTACAAGTTCAAGCATGCGAATATGTGAGCTGAAGTTGAACATGCAAGAACATCATCTGATTACCAGCCAATAATGAGAGATGTTAACAGACGCGAGAGGAACCACCAATAATGATGATGGCCCTCAAGGTACTACAGGTACAATCTACGACATGTGAATCAATGAGCTAGCGTCGAACACCCATATAATCACTCGATCGGAGGCCAATGATGAGAACCTCACGTCGAATGAAACGAACCTACCATTGAGGCATGCAGGCTCCAAGGTACCATAAAGGAGTCTCTAGATCAGCTTCCTGGATAATGAGCTGAAGTCGACAGGAAGTGACCTTGATCGAAGGTGGGCCATAATGTTTCCCACATCATCGACATGAGACAGAGAAACATGATGTTTTTTGTGAATCAGGATCATATGAGAATCAGAGGAAGGTTGGTATTTGCAGAGGTCAACTTCTCTTGAACATATAACGGCACAATAATGGATTTGGCATTATTTGACATCAACGGATCAAAGGTCTTGGTGACGAGGCAATGAGCAGAGGAGAGGTCAAAAGGGATTATCCAAACCCACAGAGGTAAGTGAAGAACGAGATGAGATGTCCCCAACCCGACACGAATGCAGACAAGTGCCATGTTCAAGAGCGACATAATGCCGACACGACAATGATGCAGGTTCCATTTTTCCCCACCATCCTGGCGAGTACCTCTTTATTTTTACACAAGCTTGAAGAGGATACCATATGCTTGTCATATAAGTCCATCCTTCGGACGAATCCATCCCAGTACATTTAACGAGCCCTAGGAAGGAGAAACTCAAATAACGTCATGATTGACAATTTCTGATGTCATTTAGGTTTAACGAGTCTGACAAAGGGAGAACTCGGTGTCTTTTCATGTTTAGAGAGTTTGAAAAGACAACGGAAAAGTAAACTCCAAAGGTCCCTTTTCGTAAATAGTTCCTCAGATCTGAAAAGGTAGAAAACTATGTCTGAGAAAACCTCCTAGTCACGATAGGCTAGGCTATTCCTTTTTCGTAAGCAATCCATCCCAGCCTGAAAAAGGGGTAAACGTATACTGGGTAGATTTCGCTTCGTGTCCACTTTAACGAGATCGAAACGACAAGGGACTCGACAATCTTTTCAATTTTTAAGAGTCAGAAAAGAGCTGAAAGTTGACTCCTCCTGGAGGAACGAGTGGTATAAAGGGTAGCAACTGGTTCCGGTAATGGTGGAACTTCTCAGAACAAGTAAAGGTTAAGAGGCTGGCTAACAAGACCACTCATCGTAGTGGTTTCTCAGGAACGGTTAAAACAACCAAGTGAAGGCATATGATTGGCCAAGCGGATGGGGACGATGGAATGAGAAAACCAAGGCTCATCTGGCAACAACAGGCTGATAAGATGGCAATCACAAGAGGTAAAATGGGAATGGTTTCATTTTTACACAAGCTTGAAATCAGGAAACTCTGCTTGAAGTTGGTTTCATTTTTACACAAGCTTGAAACAAAGATAAACTATGCTTGAAACCGGTTTCATTTTTACACAAGCTTGAAACGGAAACAAACTATGCTTGAAAAAATGAGCATGCCCCCCAGCATGGTGACTCAATTCGAGGTACATGCCCCCCAAGCTTCAGTCCATATGAAAGGCAGATGGAGTGAAGGTTCAAGTTACGAGATCTAAGAAAAGACTCGACTGGTATTTTACGAGAACTTATCAAAGACTCGAATTGAACGGGCTTGTGTTTCATTATTTTAACGAGGTTGACACACTTAAAAGAATTATCCTCAAGCAACTTGTTTAATTGTTTTAGGAGCTTGACACAAGTGGAGGAACTATGCTCCGACAGACTTGATTTCATTTTTTCAGGAGCTTGATGCAAGGAACGAACCATGCTCCGACAGACTACTCGTCATGATGAACAAGAATCCATGGCTTCCAAGAGTCCCGCACTAGGTGGGAGAATGACATCTTGGAAATCAGGACCCAATGCCCCCAGTACACTATGCACGACGGCGTCGTCACTGAGTGCGGGCACGGGGTAGGTAGCCACATAGTTGACCTGCGGTGGGGCAGATACAATGGGTGGATAAAAACCAAGAGGGGGTGATGGCGGGCCAGGTTCCACATTAGGACCAAAGAACGAAAGCTGATCAATGGTCATGATCCGTCCTTCATGCGAAAAACAGGCCACACGAAAAAGGGAGGAGACGAGCGCTCCCATGGCATAGGTGTGATCGTGCCCCAAAAGCATATTAAAATCCAAGGGACCTGGAACGACCATCACGTCCATATGGATGGTTTTACCTCCCAAAGTAACAGATAACCTTGGAAGGATTCCCAACGGTTGACTCGTCCTTCTGTTAAAAGTCAACAGATTATGCGTAACAGGCGCAAGCGACGGTGAACCAAAAGCTTGCCAGGTAGTCGAGGATAGAATACTAACTGAGGCGCCTTCGTCTATAATGGTGCTGGGCACGACCAGACCAAAATCCTGTACGGTGATCTCGAAAGGCACATAAGACGGAAGGCGGTATCCCGCAAATCGATTCCAATCAAAGGAAGCGACCAAACTACTCAGAGGAGCTACCATCGAACCAAGAAGGTCTTCCCCTGATGTTACGGAAGAAGGAGCATCCTCCGCGACCTCCATATCGAAGGTGGGAGGGGGATCCTTCGGGACATCTATCACGAAGGGTGAAGGAACTTCTTCTTGCGGTACAGGGACAGGAGAATCTTTCTCCAAGTGTGACGAATCTGAAGCAACCAGAAGGACATGGGGGGTGTGAGGTCCACTCTCTACGGAAAAGACCTGGTGCACCGTAGACGGAGCCAGTTCAACCGATCCCACGACCAATGGTTGGTCAGGGATGGATTCTCTAATTTGAATTTCCGGGGGAGCGGGATTGACCAAGGATGACTCTTGACCAATCATGGCATCAGTAGGTGGAAGACTCAAAGAAAGCTGTTTATAACTACCCGGGAGGCATTGTGTAGAAAAAGTTGGGTTGTCCAAGACTCTCTTGGCTTGATCCATATAAGGACAATGGTGAATGGCATGATGCTCTTCACACAACTTACATCGATTGGTGATCTTACCCTGCTTCTTAGGAGCCTTATCAGTACCAATTGGAGATTTTCCCCAAACCTGACACTCGGAAGTCAAAGGCAACGGCGGACGACCGTTGGACCATGCTTCAATCACCTTGGGAATGCCAAGGCAGTCTCGAAGAAGATGGTCTCCCGTGCACAACATGCAGGGGAACTTGACTTTTCGTGGAGGGTTGGAAGGCATATCAAGAGGAGATTTCTCAGAGGTAGTAGCTGTAGGAGATGTCACAGGATTGGCGCGACTGTGAGCTTGAAATTAGCACCAGAAAGGCAATGGCGCGGGTGATAAACAGGCAACCTGCGCCAATGGGCGCGACTGTAATGCTGAAAAGCACGCCAGCCAAGTTTACTATGGGAAAATGAAAAACAAGCACTCTCAGATACAGACAAGTGATGAAAAGGCTAAAACAAAGCCAAATAAATAGGAAAAACCAGTCTAAAGAGATGACCAAGCTAGGAAGGCCAAGAAATTGACCGAAAAAAGAAGACAATATTCCAAGTTGTTCAGTCTGTAAACTAAACTGGAGATTGACTGAAGCAGCGTTGATCTACTCCGCTAATGCAGAGAAAAAGCGTTTCGAAGGCTATCTGGTTGCACTTCAGGCTCCGTCTGTAGCTTAAAAATCAAACAACAAGCTGAGTCCCCAGTGGAGTCGCCAAATTTTTGAGGAGGTAAATCCCCTCTGCGGACAGAGGCGATCCCTACTAGCCCAGATCGGGTCTAGCAACAATCAAACACGCTACAGTGTAGGTTCCTAATTGTAAATAAACCGACTTGCGAGGAAGGCTTACCTGGAATCCAACGCTATCGTCTGTAGAAGAGGTGGTGCTCCCGTTCCTTTGCCCTGGCAGATCACAATCCTCACGATCTCCGTGATCGGACACCTGCACATGCAAGAAACAACACAAACGCAAGCATAAAATCTAGTATATACAACTATATGTTAGTCGAAGAGGACATAACTCATGAACATAATCAAGAACAAGAGTGGAACCATAACCAATAGTCGCTTATCATTAATGAGTCAAAAGAAGAATACAACCATAGCTTCGACGCAGCACTCTCCTTTGGCGGGTCGTCAGCAAAACATGTCTCGATAAAGCCTGTCAAGGATGGGACAAGCCTCTCTCTCCGGATACTTGGAAATAGTCTCCTTGCTTGGATTTGGCCTTAGGGAATCAAGAAGGCTTTTGCAGCATGAAAGCTCTTGGGAACTTGGGGATTTTTGGAACTAGCTTGCTATGGAGATGGGAAAGCCTTTATAGGAGGAGGAAGGGAAGTTGGGATACCTATAATTATGGGATTGGCCCTATCATCAAGGAAGCTTCCATGAGAGGTGGCAAACCACTTCCTCTCTATGGAAATCCGTAGCCAAACCACCCAACTCAAGATAGATATCAGTCCAGGAATTTGTTAAGATGAAACTTCCGCCTTTTATTTTTTAAAAACACCTCTTAATATGGTTGGCGTGGGTGCGGCTCTATGACAGAGCGCCAATTGGCGCGCCCTCTTTGGATGATTTGCCCCCTTGGCGCGAGGGCTGAACTATGGAACCGCGCTAATGGAAAAAGAGCTATTTTCTTGCAGGGAGATGTCTTCAGGGCAATTAAAGCTCATCTTCAGAGGGATGCAATGAAAGTATTTTCAAGTCTTGTCTCTGCTCACAGGTCACGGAATGAGCCCTCCAATGTGCGGGATGGGAAATGGCGGGGACGGTGACAAATTGCGTAGTAACGGATGCCCCCTAAAGCATGAGGCCGAGAGAGAGAGAGAGAGAGGGGTGAAATGCTTTACGAGGAAACATCTTAGGCGAAAACACGCAAGGAAATCTGTGGACGAAATTACAGCGTGTCTAAGATACATGATATATATGTGGTATGGACGCAGCCATCCGAAACAGAGTATGTTACAATCCGGATCCAGGGTATGGGCGCAGCCATCCAACTAAGATCAAACAAATAGACTCAGGTATGGTCGCAGCCATCCAATCGGTGAGTCATGTACATAATGATAATAATCCACAATCGCAGCCTGGATTACAACAGACACAATCCAGGGTCTTGCGCTCCATCTCAACCCAAACAAAGTACAAGTTCAAGCATGCGAATATGTGAGCTGAAGTCGAACATGCAAGAACATCGTCTGATTACCAGCCAATGATGAAAGCTGTTAATAGACGCGAGAGGAACCACCAATAATGGCAATGGCCCTCAAGGTACTATAGGTACAATATACGGCATGTGAATCAATGAGCTAGCGTCGAACACCCGTAGAATCACTCGATCGGAGGCCAATGATGAAAACCTCACGTCGAATGCGACGAACCTGCCATTGAGGCATGCAGGCTCCAAGGTACCATAAGGGAGTCTCTAGATCATCTTCCTGGATAATGAGCTGAAGTCGACAGGAAGTGACCTTGATCGAAGGTGGGCCATAATGTTCCCCACATCATCGACACGAGACAGAAAAACATGATGTTTTTTGTGAATTAGGATCATACGAGAATCAGAGGAAGGTTGATACTTTGTAGAGGTCAACTTCTCTTGAACATATAACGGCACAATAGTGGATTTGGCAGTATTTGACATCAACGGATCAGAGGTCATGTTGACGAGGCAATGAGCAGATGAGAGGTCAAAAGGGATTATCCAGACCCACGGAGGCAAGTGAAGAACAAGATGAGATGTCCCCAACCCGACACGAATGCAGACAAGTGCCATGTTCAAGAGCGACATACTGCCGACACGACAATGATGCTGGTTCCATTTTTCCCCCACCATTTCTTGCGAGTACCCCAATTATTTTTGATAACAAGCTTGAAGGGGATAGCATATGCTTGTAATATAAGTCCACCCTTCGGGCGAATCCATCCTAGTACATTTAACGAGCCCTAGGAAGGAGAAACTCAAATAACGTCACGATTGACAATTTCCCATGTCATTTATTTTTAATGAGTCTGACAAAGGGAGAACTCGGTGTCTTTTCATGTTTAGAGAGATTGAAAAGACAGCAGAAAAGTAAACTCCAACGGTCCCTTTTCATAAATAGTTCCTCAGATCCGAAAAGGTAGAAAACAATATCTGAGAAAACCTCGTAGTCGCGATAGGCTAGGGTATTCCTTTTTCGTAAATAATCTATCCCAGCCCGAAAAAGGGGTAAACGTATATTGGGTAGATGTCGTTTCGTGGCCACTTTAACGAGATCGAAACGACAAGGGCCTCGGAAATCTTTTCATGTTTAGAGAGTCAGAAAAGAGCTGAAAGTTGACTCCTCCTGGAGGAACGAGTGCTATAAAGGGTAGCAACTGGTTCCAGTAATGGTGGAACTACTCAGAACAAGATAAAGGTCAAGAGGTTGGCTAACAAGACCACTCATCACAGCGGTTCCTCATGAATGGGTAAAACAACCAAGTGAAGGCATATGATCGGCCAAGCAGATAGTAACGATGGATTTAGAAAACCAAGGCTCATCTGGCATGTAGAAATTAGCTGAATAAATCACTTATTCACTGAAGATTAACCTGGTCATATATCAATTTCGAATTGCATACATAACACATAACCTTCTTCTACAATTAATTGTCACATGCGGAAATAACAGAAGCAATCTCACATCAATTCATTTTTACACAAGCTTGAAATGGAAACAAACTATGCTTGAAAAAGTAAGCATTCCCCCAGCATGGTGACTCAATTCGAGGTACATGCCCCCCAAGCTTTAGTCCATATGAAAGGCAGATGGAGTGAAGGTTCAATTTATGAGATCAAGAGAAAGACTCGACTGGGATTTTACGAGATCTCATCAAAGACTCGAATTGAACGGGAAAGTGTTTCATTATTTTAATGAGGTTGACACATTAAAAGAACTATCCTCAGGACACCTTGTTTCATGGTTTAAGGAGCTTGACACAAGCAGACGAACCATGCTCCGACTGTCTTGTTTCATTTTTTAAGGAGCTTGACACAAGAAAACGAACTATGCTCCGAACACCTTGTTTCATTTTTTAAGGAGCTTGACACAAGAAAACGAACTCTGCTCCAATAGACCTCATCATAATGAACAAGAAGTCATGGCTTCCAAGAGTTCCACTCCCGACGGAAGGAAAAGATCCTGGAACTCAGGACCCAATGCCCCCAGCACCTAATGCACAATGGCACTATCACTGAGTACAAGCACGGGGTAGGTAGCCACATAGTTGACCTGTCGTGGGGCAGATACAACGGGTGGATAAAAACTAGGAAGGGATGATGGCGGGCCAGTTGCCACATCAGGACCAAAGAACGAAAGCTGATCAATGGTCACGATCTGTCCTTCATGTGGAAAACATACCACACGAAAAAGGGAGGAGACAAGCGCTCCCATGACATAGGTGTAATCGTGCCCCAAAAGCAAATTGAAATCCAAGGGGCCTGGAACAACCATCACGTGCATATGGACGGTTTTACCTCCCAAAGTAACAGGTAACCTTGGAAGGATCCCTAACGGTTGACTAGTTCTTCTGTTAAATGTCAACAGATTCTGTGTAACAGGCGCAAGCAGCAGCGAAACGAAATCTTGCCATGTAGTTGAGGATAGAATGCTAACAAATGCGCCTTCATCTATAATGGTGCTGGGTACAACCAG